>LATX02000180.1:600000-820898 GCA_001466705.2 Moniliophthora roreri
ATTATAGGCATGCTTGCATTCCCATTCGTGACAAGGGGAACAAGCTCAGCTGGAGCTAAGCATGACTCGACTTCTGGATTGGTAAAAATGTTAACGACAGCATTGGTGCATGCCTCTGATGGTCTGTAAATTGCCAGATAAAGTCAGCGGGAAGTAAAGGTAAAACGATGTAAACACACTCACGCTTGAGTCTGATTCTGTGCAGAGACAGAAAGGGCAGCGAAAAGTACAGTCGTAACAAAAACTTGTATGCGTGCCATAGCGTAACTCGGAGAGAGAAAAGAAAGGTTGTGGATTGTCAGTGGATTCGATGAGGCGTTCCTTTATATGCAAACAGGATTGAGCTCTGCATAGCTTAGTGGAGTGGCCAAGTCGGCTGCGCTATGAACCATATGTCAGCCCAGACATTTTCAGTCGAAGATAAAGATCTCACCCTACTGATTTTGATGTGAAGAGGTTACGGAGAAAACCTTGGAGTCGCTCTGCCATATACAAATTTTAATGACGTTGACACTGTTGTCGGGCACTTGCAAGGCGCGGGGAGGAAAGTCAAAGTGAAGAAGAGTAAAATTCAACAATGGGCGTCGGAAACGAGTAGATGCAGAATTTGAAGCAAAACTGCTTGGGTTAGGGAGGAGGAAATTGAAAGGTGGGAGTATGCCTCATTGGTCTGGTTTCTCACAGTCTCAAGACCCCCGAAGAAACGTACGCGCGCGAGAGGACGGGGCAAACGCAATAGCACGGACGAATAACCGAATATATGTGATATTGCTGTTGCAGAAGTAATGCGTAATGTAATCTAGAACGGTAGTTTTCCAGAAAGCCTCTTCGGCGGCTTGAGAGGATCGGGTCTTCTCCTCCTGTGATACTACGAAGCGTGTCAGTTCAACCCGCAAAAAACCAGAAAGAAAATAAGACTCACGTCTTTCCATCTCCTGACTCGTTTGTCCATATCCCGCAATAACATGGACCTGTGAGCTTCCCGGCGCTCTTTGGTCCTCTCCCACTTGTGTCCCTTGAACATCCTCTTCTTTTGTGCGTACAAAGGAACCTCTGGCTTCTCCTTTGGCGTGAATTTACCAACCCAGTCAGCCTCAAATGACAAAGGCTTCAACTTTTCCGGCAACTCCTTTGACCCTTCTCCATCTTTTGCGCGAAGGACCTCTGCCAACACTTGCGGTTTGTGCAATTTTGGACCGGGTGGCAAGAGATGAAGACTATTGGTCTCTTTAGCCTTTTTGATCAATTCTGCCTGACGACGAAGGGAGTATTTGGGTGGTGCCCATCGACCGGTTTTGGGGTTGCGGTGGGGAAAAGGGATTTGGTAGTCGTATACCCTGCGTTGGTGGGGAGTCAGGGTTGGGCGGAGGGAGGGGACCGTGCCTCGCTATGTGTCCTTGCAGGCCTTTTAGTTCATGTAGACGAAATTTTGCAACGGCTCGAACTGCTGATGATGACATGGGCCAACAAGCCGAGTGGCGAGTGGGCGAGGAAGGGAGGAAAGGAAGAATTGTTTGTACTTACTCACAGACGCCAAACAAACGCGTTCTGAGTCGCGTCGCTCTCACACCTCCACGACCACTGGTTCTAAACCACCACTAGACCATCCAGTCTCATCGACAGATTTAGCCCAATGTTTAGTTCTGTGTGAGCTTGGAGTTGTATTTGCGTCAGATACATAAAACTGATAGATTCTTAGGACTATTATATCGCTGCGATACCTCTTGACTCTGATTCTGATTGCCATGTGTATAAATTGTAATGCATTTGATGGTGAGCCATCCAAGTTTATGTATGTATTTCATAGTTCTGACGTCCGCCTTTAAACATAAAAATTCCTCAAAGTCTTGTGGAAGCGTCTCATAGGCTTCTCCTTCATCTGGCATCCAGATGTCAGTAACTGCTCGGTCAGATTGACATACTCAGGTGTCAATTCACCGAGCACCTCTATCTCTGTTCTCAAAGACACCCCAAAGCTGCTCCTTTTATTTCGATTCCGCGTTTCCTCCAATAACTTGACCAGTAGACGATAGTCAAACCGGTTGTACTGCCTCTCGTGACAACAACGCGCCACTACTCGGAGCGTCTCCAAAGATGCGAACCCTGGTTTGGGGCCTCGCATCTCTTTCAACAGGAAAAGGAGAATATTGTCCGCATTTGGCTGTTCAAGCGCATCACTGTTGATATCCACCACAAGTGTCTTCAGTGAGGGCATTGCATAGGCGATGAGCGCCTCAACATCCTGAAGCTTATTGCGGTATGTATGATACAACTCCAAGCGTGTTAGCCTCGCGCCAGATCTCTCAATCATGTCCACCGCATAACCGTAGACGAACTTTTTCCACTGCCGCAGAATCAGCTCTTCCAAGCTGGGTAGGATCATCTTTGTGAGAGCACATCTGTAATGGAAGCCGTAGGGCTCGTCCCCTCCTGCATACTCTAAAGAACGCAGCTTCGGGACAACAACCATGCCAAAGCTATCAAATGCCGCGAGTTTGGTATTGTTGTAATCGGTGTTTTCGTGCGTGGTGATCCTTGCTCGCGTAATGTTCAGCCCTGCGACTACGAGAGCTCCAAGACCATCCGTGATCCATCTCTCATTCACGTTACACTCTGTCAATTGCGACCACGGGAGTTGGACAGTTCTCCAAAACTCTGTCACCCAAGCGATTTCTGCAGAACGAAGGCGCGGAGCATCGGCGAAAGCCTTCAAGTCGAGGCGATTGTATATCCCCATTCCAAGAGTCTCTATCTTTAGAGCTTCCAAACGCTGGGTACGTCCCGCAAGGATCTCCAAGTGCGGCATCATCTTAAAGTCAGCCAAGATACCAAAGCTCTTCATCCATTCCGCATACTCGAGGATCGTCTTCAGGATCGCCACATCGTAATCTCCCACGTCCCACTTCGTCGAACGGTACGACAGCTCCAAAACACCTTTGTCACTGGAAAGGTACTTGGCGTTCGCCAACCACGTTGTGATCATCTCGATGATACGCTGCAATATCGTCTTTCCGGCTTTGGAGTCCATCAGGCGCCCCTTATCCCAAGTCATCTCAACGTTGGCGATTCTCCAGAGGTCAGGGGTGTTCTCTGCTATCGTACGCCAACGTTGAGAGACTTTGCAGAGAGTCCATGGAAGTGCGTCGTCGTTTATAGGGTTCAAAGAATCGTCGATCGGGTTCCGATAAAAATCGAAGCGTTCCGGAGGGTTGTCGCGAACGTATAGAAAGATCATAATGAGGATCTCAACGGGAAGGCTGTCGATGTGACGGCCACTCTGAGCTTTGAACGAAGCCGAAGCAAAGGATTTCGCGTTGGGGAATGGGAGGAACGGTGGATTCTGCTCCTGAAAGTCCATGAATTAGACGGGGTGTCAAGGGACTACGGTGAGCGAAACTCACCATTGATGTGTTGCAAGTTGATGGGTTGGGAGACATCTTGTGGAGACCCATCTCTCTAATCCTTAAATGACTTACGCGACTCGGAGTATGGCTACTGTTTCTAAATCTGGTCTATTCGACTGTCCATGGCCATGGCCAATCTGCATCGTCCGTTTCGATGGCTTGCCACCACACATTCAGGCCCGAATTGGAACCTTTCAATACATTGAAGAAAACTCGATTCAGAACAACGCCATCAAAGCTGCCACTATACCCCCGGGCCCAACTTGCTTTGAAGACACCGATACTCGTTGTCCCGCGACCGAGAAACAGCTCAAATGCAACCAATCACAGCAGTATCCACTCCCACCGCTGCATGAGCAGACATGTGGAAAGTCTTATCCTACACCCTAGGGACAACGCGTCTCCCACAGACCTCGGCAGGAACACTAGTGCTACCACCAAGCGCACTGTCATCCCTCGGATCTCAGCAGGAGGTCCACCACGAACTCGGGTGGGGGTTTCCAGATGCTTGAACTGGACTTTTTACCGATATCAAAGAAGATGTACGGTCGCGCAATGGAGAAAGTGCCCGTTGACGACGTTTTTGCCATCATGATCTCCCCATCCCCTGCAGTCCATCCTTTCTATACATAGCGAAAGGAGGTTTCTAGCTTGATCCGACAGATTTCAAGGATGACTGGTGGTTAAGATGCGGCTTGTCTCCCGATGATATAGAATTGAACATCATCTGGAAAACATGACTTGCTCAGGCACACAGCATCTTTAGCCAGTTGGGGATTCATGAAGGGAAATGGGAAGAATACAGTGAGCTATGCATGGTCTTGCATACGTTCAGCATCCTCACCCTACACCGACAGCTTTCATGAATAGTTTCTTACTCCTCTTCCATTGTAGTGAAGAGAACGCATGCCAAAAATTGATCCCGGACACTCCTGTATACCTCTTCGTTCGAACTATTCCTCGCCTTTCTAACGACGAAGCAATATGGAGATCTTGGGTTGAAAGTGCAAAATATTTCTGGTCCCTTGATCCTTCTGGACGAGAGGAGATGTTGGAGAGCACAAGAGTATCCCTTGGGCTCCCATCTTTTGCGACTAATGTGCAGGTCTCGCTCTATTCCTGGAGCCTTGATGCTTACAAAGCCATTGAAAGGCTACAACTTCTCAATAGCTTTGACCCCAGGACGACAGACTTTGCCCGCTCCCTCGGTTATCCTCTAGTGCAACTCATGAGGGTCGATTCCAGGAATTGGAGGATTCAGCGAGCGAGTCTGACATCATTGCAGATATCTTGGAATTGTATGACAATGGTATGTATCACTATCGCTTGACTTTAAATTCATACTGATGTTTATATCTTACGCCGTGACAGACGCCAGCGAGGGGTCTGAATCTGACGAGGAGATAGTTGTGTATCCTCGGTCAAATAGGGCTTTTGTTGTATAATATGGATTGCAGTAGAGTCTATGTAGTTGAATTGTATCCCGCTACTGTTCCGTTTGCATAAAAACGGAACTCTCGGGGCGTCATTACATATTCGGTCGGAGGTCAGAGCGGGAGATGACGCCAGCGTCCTAAGCTCTTATATCGCATCCACGATGAAACTAACCCAACACCTTCTCAACATCTCCACACGTACACCATATACCCTCGCAATCAACCACCCTTTCCTCCAATCTGCCGGAAATGGAACGCTTAGCCACGATCTCCTCGCTCTATGGCTCTCTCAGGATCGGATTTATGCAACTCGAGGGTATCCGAGGTTCATCGGGTTATTGATCGCCAATCTTACTCGCGAGGGTAATGTTCCTCAGTTGCGATTGAAGGGTGGGGAAGAAAGCTCCTTCAAACGGATATTCGAAACCCTTGTCTTCAGCCTTACGAATATTAGCCGAGAGATGGATTTCTTCAACGACACGGCGACCAAGTACGGGTTGAGATTGGATGAAAGAGGAGTAAGAGAAGGAACGAAGACGTATTTGACCGAGATGGATCGAGTTGCGAGTGAGGAACGTGTTGAGCATGGGTTGGTATTTTTATGGGCTATGGAAAAGGTATGCATATCCCGTACGTCCTTTTTTTTTCTCTGTTGACTGTATATAGGTCTACCTGGACGCATGGACCTTTGTCAAGACCCAGCTCGGTGCAAACATTTCATCAGACACTGCGGTTGCATCACTAGCTCGAAATTGGAGCAACCAAAACTTTATTGCGTTTGTGGATGATTTGGATGGATTGGTTGATTCTTTGAATATACAGCCAGATACTGAATTGTGGAAGGAATGTGAAACGATTTGGGAAAAAATTGTTGAAATTGAAGCTGCTTTCTGGCCAGAGCAGGGGGAAGTGGTGTAGACGAAGCGGTGCTTGTCAGCTGTAGACTGTAGCTATGGACTGTAGCCCTAACCCTAAATACGCACGTTTCTTTGTCCCTTCCATCATGTCCGCCAGAGCGAGAAAACCCTACTCCGTGTGTCCTGTCCCTCTCTCTAGAGACACTCGATATTCATTCATAGCACTCGTAGCGCCCAAACGTCAATGAGCAATGGGTACATGACAAGGCTCCCGGCGTCAAGTCCAATAACAACCTCAACAACTCCAACACCGCAAGACTCCCTTCCTCAGTCAACACAGCAGGCAACACAAAACTCCTCGTTTCTAATCTACATTATGAAATTACTCCAAAGGATCTTGCCGTGAGTCTCGTCTCGTCCTTTCCTATCCTTTTTTTTAAAAAGAAACCTCTCACCCACACGCACATAGTCAATATTCGGCCAAATAGGCACGCTCGTTCGCGAGCCACTAATCAAGGTCTCCCGCACTCCTCTTTCCTCCTAAAAACAACGAAAGCCAACCAATAACGCACACAAGTACGACCGCAGTGGACGCTCCTCCGGAACAGCTATCATTTCGTATGATACCCCTGCAGAAGCAACAAGGGCCAAGAAGCAATTTGATGGACTTTTGGCAAAGGGTCTGTTCAAGCATTTCTAGTTTTATCCTCTGGAGAACAGGAAAAGCTGACATGAGGATTGCCGCAGGCCAACCAATGTCAATAGTATACGACACTCACGTACCGCACCTGCACCCACGAAGATCAGCCAGTGCTCCCGGCAGCTCTACCTCAAGCTTGATCAACAGGATACAAAGACCCCCGCTCAAGGACCGTTTAACCTCGGGGGAGGATATCCAAATGACAGATGGACCGTACGTCGCCAGCTTGCCGTTTCTCTTCATCCAGCTCGCTTACGGGTACATATATATCAGAGGCCCAATCCGTTCAAAGTCTCGACGCGGCGGCGCACCAAGATCACAATCCGCACCCAAAACAAAGAAGGAAAAGTCTCAACCAAAGGCCGTCACCGCAGAGGATTTGGATAAAGAGTTGGATGCGTTTATGGGTGATAATCAGTCGCAGGAGGCCCCAAAGACGGGAGAGGATATTGATATGGCTACTGCTTGAATCATATAATAGTACATGAACTGATTACTCGCTATCTTTCTTGTCTTGCTACTGTACATACATGCTCAAAAACCCCTTGTAATCCTCGACACCCAAGAACATAGGGCCGTTTTCTCGTTGCTGACAGAGCACTACCAGTCGGCAGTAGACATCACCTGGGAATACTCAAATTACGGCAATTTCTGAATCGCCCGAAAAATCTTCGCGATGCGTAAACAACTTGTCCACATTGACACTAGCATTCTTCATTCCGAGTAAAGGTACCGGTACAGTACACAGCACGGTACGGTACATACAAAAAAAAAAACCGACAAACCCTCCAATAACCCAAGAACCAAGGAACCAGAATTTCGAAGAACCAAAACCCAAAATCACGGAACGTAGCGAAAGTTTGGAGCCTATACGTCAATTTGGTTAGAAATTCTACGGCCGAAGAGTATGTACCAGGAACACAGAACACAATACACACCTTATCAGCATATTCGCCAACATCAACTCTGGCATTTGATTCTGGGATACCGGTTTGCTTGTTCCGACGAGTGTTGTCCGTTCGGTAGGAGATCTGTGTACAGAGGGCTTCAGTAAATGGTAACCCCCCAAGTTCGGACCGTGGATTCGACTTACGGTTAACACCAAGGCGCAGAGAGAAGCGAGGAATTCGAGTATGCAGCATACTAATTCAAGTCAGTGTCAGTTGTTCCATGAGAAAATAAAGAGGGGGGCGTTACCCGCAAAGCCTTTACTGTAATGTCAGTCAGTCAGCAATCGTACAGCCTAAAAAAAAAAAAAGAGAGAAATGCGCGCGGACGTACATGTATCTCGGACCATCAGTCTTTGGGAGTAGATACGACCCCAAAACACTCCCACATTGACCTATACCCATGAACATCGGTATACCGGTAGCCTTCTTCGTCTCTGATCCAAGGTTATGGGCAACTAAAAAAGTTCGTCAGGGATAAGATGAGAAAAAAAAAAAAAAGAAGGAAGGGAAAGGGGGCCGCATACGTACACCACGCAATAATAATCCCGATACCAGTGTATGTACCACTTGTAATGCAGAATGTGGCAAAGTAACGAACGTGAGTGTTTGTTGTTATTAGGAGGATTCTATAAAGTGTTCCGAGTTCCGAGTCGAGGTAAGAGAAGAGAAGAAGAATGTCTTACAGGTAGCCAATGCCCCCGAGAGAAGTTGCGGCTATTATGAATACGCCTGCATAACCGATATTATAGCCGGAACCCAGGACCAGGAACTCAGAACATGATACATACCACGAGATTGCAGCCGATCCGAAGCAGCGGACAAGGACATCAAAACCACAGCAGCGACGGCGTATGGTGGGACAGTGAGTAACTGGGAATTTGCGCTGGCTTGAGGGATGTGTTAATTGAGAACAAGAGAGGTGCAGTATGGGTAGCGTACAATATCCGAAGGACTTGATGATTGTCGGTAAAAATGCCGAGGTGGACGCAAGGGAGGCGTTCAATCCAAAGTAAATGATTCCACCGGTGTAGATCTAGTTTAGATTGGGGTTGGGTTGTAATTTCAGTATGTGGGCTTGGACTACTGGACGTACCCTCCAGTCACAGAAAGCCAATCCGATATGACCTGTGCGATAATAAGGACTGGAGGGAGGATCTGGAGAGATTTGAATTCGTACGTTTATTCACAGTTTGTCCAACGTCACCGCTCGTAGCACGATTCATCCTGTCTAGTGCGATCTTGCGCTCCCTCTCATTGAGAAAAGACGTAGATTCGGGTCTGTTTGGGAGTAGGAGCAAGGTCAACACGCCGAGTATGATCGCTGGGATGCCCTGTAAACAGATCAGCATCCTCGTAGCATAAGTCTTGGAAGCGTACTTACATCGACAATGAATAATAACCGCCAGTTGGAGATGGCTACGTTGGCGTGTTGGATACCAAATGCAACCTGTCAGAGACACGGTCAACCTATGAAGTCTGCTGAAAAGGCTCAAGGGCTTACAATACCACCGAATGTTCCGGCTACCGCGGCAAAGCCGAACCAGTATGCCATCTATATGTTGATAATATCAACCGTGCGGTAGTCTAAACGGGTGCGCAATGCGCTTACGCGGAGACCCATCTCTTCTTTGGTATAGAAAAGAGCTAGGGGAGAATGTGAATATTCCGAAAAACGAAGCCAACAATCTGGATAAACTGACAGAAATAGAGCGGAACAGCGGGGCCGAATCCTGCTTCGAATACGCCCAAGAAAACTCGAGAAGTCATGAGCCCTCCGAAGTTAAACCCTGCAGCCTATTGGGTACGTGGCATCAGCATCAGCTAGGGTAGCGAATGACGACTGAACTCGATATTTACCATCGAAGTAGAGGATAGTCCCCAGCCAAAAGCTGCGCACGCCAGCCAGATCCTTGGGGGACACAGTTTCGAAATGATGGTTGCCGGGATAAGGCAAAGAGTCTACGGTAACATGGAATATCATGGTTAGATGGGGCGCAAGAGAAATGAAATAAGTAAGCCGCATACGTAGGAGAAGAAAAACGCAGAGTTGACCCAATTGAACAGTGCACCCGTCGGGTCACCTCCGAGAACGTCCTCTGGCAACTGCTGCAGTCTAGCGTTTCCCAGATTGGTACGGTCAAGATCTAGAGGTATGGAGAGTGAGCTAAACCAGTCATTCCGAGAGAAGAGCGTGAACCCACAAGCAAAGAGATACAGCAAACAGGCCATAGGCAGTATACGCTTATCAAGCTTACGAACGAGCTTCTTTTCTTCTCTGAACCATGACTCGGGGGCTTCGCCATAGATCTCGTTCTCCGCGATTTGTAGCTTGACGTCCTCGACAGAGGCAGACGTTTGGGAGTGCGTCTCCGTCGACATGATGGAACGGAAGGCGAAGCTGGTCTGTCTAGTCTCCAGACGACAGTGTTTTATACTCGGAGTCTGAGCCAGCTGGCATCACTTGCATTCGTGGGGAACCTGAAAGAACTTGAAAACGATCGGCCGAATGAAAAGAGTCCCAAAACTACAGTCGACTCCCAATGCCCATGCATCTGGTAACTCATACTCCCCCATGGGCCTCACGGGACATCGACGAACCGCAGCTTTGGCTGTAGGATACTCACTGAAATCCCATACTTTCAGAATTATACGTCTTGGCATCCACAATGTGAGAGTCGATTGTAATCCTACAGCTTGCCCCTCTCCACATTCCTCCAGCGCCAATAGACCCTCGAAACCCTCGGAAGGTTTAGCGTAGCGCCATCCGGACTGATGATACACACTGACGTTCGCAAGCGATGTGTATGTGTATAACTCAAACCCAAATCGTGCAGCTCGACGTGATCTGACTCCACGTAGTGATGTTGCAGGCCAGGCTGGCACCACTATCCTGGGGTTAGGCCCGGCTATGGAAGACTCGGGCTCAATGCAATGTTCAATTGAGCCCGAGGCCAGAACACCGCCAAAACCCAAGTTCTAGGTCGTGCTTGTTGACCGAAAGTTGGCGTGTGTGTGTGTATAGATGCATTGTACGATGACGATTTGAGCTTGAATCAGGTGTCGTTATTTCGAGGGTCGACGCGTAAAGTCTGTTGGCGTCGAGACGTTTGATCCAAGGATCAATGCAAGTATCATGCTGCTCTGTGTTCGTTCTGCGTGAAATTATTAACCGGAGGATAGAAGAATAAATGGCATGATGACGCACCTAAATACTTCTTCCTCTTCGACCTAATTTATTGAACGAGCTGATACGCCAAATAAGTCCTTAGGTCGACAAATGACTCTATGGAAACTATTCAAAAAGTGAGAGAGAAACGTCAGGAAAACAACTAAACCTACTTGACAATGTGCCGGAGATGAGTACTTGAGTTCCGACGGGATGCTTGACTTCGTCCAAGGGGGGGGGGGCCAGGAAAATAATTTATTACATAGAGCCGAATTTTTTTAAGGGGGCCTCAGGACTTACTTTATATGGAAGGTTTGACATAAGTGTTGAATGTCCGCTCACCTCTGCCTATGAATTTGGATTTTGAGAAACTGCGGGCTGCCTACAGGCTGTCCTGGAGGTAAGAGGACTATAGCTTCCCATACGGTTGACGCCCAACTAGCGCGCTAGCTGTGGTCCCAGGGACCCAGGCATGACCAGAACCCTAGTAGGAATCTCAGACACCAAATTTCACCAAAAGCATTGAGCCTCCAAAATCAGGCAAAACTTGGGTAGGAAAACTTTTTTAGTCCGCCCGAACCAACTAACCACCCATCATCCTGATGGCGGCCGCTGTTTTACTTTTTGCGTGTGATTGCGGGGCAGCGCATTATTCTTGTTTTCTCTTACGGATACTCATACCTCACTCAAAGCAGCGCACTCCAACTGAATATACGTACTACACACTTGTCAACAAGCCCGATATAGGCTCAGCATTCAGTCTGTCGAGCAGCTCAGTGTTGGATCATAAGGCGTTATTAACGTCGCAGATTTTTATAGACCTCTTTACGACTAAATATGATAAAGCACTCCAATTTCAGAAAGATAGCAAACTTAGCGTAGTTGTACAGTTACAGCGCACATAATTAGTACAAGACAAGGCGTGTGAGAAACTTCCCATCCAAAATCACGGAACGTAGCGGAAGGCTGGAGCCTAGAGAACAATGAACACCAAAGAAAGAATATCGTACTTGATACATACCTTATCAGCATGTTCACTAACGTCGACTCTGGCATTTGGTTCTGGAATTCCGTGTTGCTTATTCCGACGGGCATTATCCATGCGGTAAGAAACAGTCAACACTAAAGAGCAAAGAGCCGCGAGACCCTCGAGTGCGCAACATACTGGTCGACTCGGTCAGCATCAGTGTCAACGCGAAAATACAGAAAAAGTCTCACTCGCAAAGCCCTTACTATGATGTCGGTCAGTAATTGTGCAGCCAACAAGGAAGTAAAAAGAAACGCACAGGTATCTCGGTTCTTCGGACTTTGGCAGTAGGTGGGACCCCAAAACACTTCCACATTGGCCTATGGCCATGAACATCGGTATACCCGTAGCTTTCTTCGTCTCAGATCCAAGGTTATGCGCAACTACCCGCATTCGTAAGTATGCGAAGGGAAGAGAAAAGGAATGAGGCCTACACCAGGCAATAATAATTCCGATACCAGTGTATGTGCCACTTGTAATGCAGAAGGTAGCAAAATAACGAACGTGAATATTGGTTGGGACCACTACGAGTATCCTGTGTTGTCAATTAGCGTTTTTCGAGGTGTGATGTGGGGCGGAAACTCACAAGTAGCCGATGGCCCCGAGAGTAGTTACAGCCATCATGAATACGCCTATGCGGCTATTAGCCTAAACGAGGACCTAGAACAATAGAATAGATAGTACATACCACGAGATTGTAGCTTATCCGAAGCAGCAGACAGGGTTGTCAAAACTACAGCAGCGACGGCATATGGCGGAACGGTGAGTAACTGGGCCATTGCGTTGGCTTGGGAATATGTTAGTTCAATAGAGTAAGACGCGGGACATGAATACGAGGGAAGCGTACAGTATCCGAATGACTTATTGATAGTCGGTAAAAAGGCAGATGTAGATGCAAGGGAAGCGTTCAACCCGAAGTAGATGACCCCACCGACATAGATCTAATTGGGCTGATTTCAGTACATCTAGAAGGGTGAACCAATGGGTAACGCACCCTCCAGTCACGGAAAGCCAAGCCAATATGCTCTGTACAGTAGTCATTGTCGTAGAGGTTGAGCAAAAATCTGAAGAGATTCGTACTTTTGTTCACGGTTTGGCCAACATCACCGCTAGTGGCGCGATTCATCCTGTCAAGTGCAATTTTGCGCTCTCTCTCGTCGAGGAATGGAGTGGATTCAGGTCTGTCTGGGAGCAGGAACACAGTCGATACACCGAGTATCATCGCTGGGACACCCTTTCCCCGGGAGTTCGAATATTAGTACTATCACAACATATCGTGCCGAGAGGCGTACCTCGACAATAAACAACAATCGCCAGTTTGAAATTGCTATATCGGCATGTTGAATACCAAACGCGACCTGTCAACGCATCAAGTCGTGCATGAAGGTTTGAATTGTAGGCTTACAATACCACCGAACGCTCCAGCGACCGCGGCAAAACCGAACCAGTATGCCATCTGTCCGGAGTGCGATTAACGTCAGCTATGCGACAGTCTGAATGGGTGTGCACTTACACGGAGACCCATCTCTTTCTTAGTATAGAACAGAGCTACGGAGGAGCGTGAGGAATGGAATAAAGCCAGGAGATACTAGTGAACTGACAGAAATATAACGGAATAGCAGGTCCAAAGCCTGCTTCGAACACGCCCAAGAAAACTCGAGCAGTTATAAGCCCTCCGAAGCTAAACCCTGCAGCCTATTACACAAATCGGCGTCGGCTAATGTAGCGAGTAACAGCCGAGTTGAGTAGGAAACTTACCATCAAAGTGGAACATAATCCCCAACCAATAGCTGCGCATGCCAGCCAAATTCGTGGAGGAAACAGTTTTGAAACAATGGTAGCGGGAACTTGGCATAGGATCTACGGATTTTCATCGTGACCAGTTGAGCATCAAGAGCATTGAATGAAACCACTCACGTAGGAAAAGAAAAACGCAGAGTTGACCCAATCATACAACACGCCCGTTGGGTCACCTCCGAGAATGTCCTCTGGAAGCTGTTGTAGTCTGGCGTTCCCGAGATTGGTGCGATCAAGGTCTAGAAGTATGGACAGTGAGCCAAGCATATCATCCTCAAAAAGAGAGTATGTGCCCACAAGCAAAGAGGTACAACAAGCAAGCCATAGGCAGTATGCGCTTGTCAAGCTTGCGAACGAGCTTCTTTTCTTCCCCGAGCCATGATTCGGGAGTTTCGTCGTAGCTCTCTTTCTCCACGGCTTCTAGGTTGACATCCTCGACAGATGTTCTGGAATGTTTCTCCATCGACATGGCGGAAAGGAACTTAGGAAGCTTAGTTGTTTTTGTGAGTTTTTTATACTTAGAGCCACCTGACGTAACTTCCGCCCGGTGGGGAAGCCGAAAAGCGGGAGATGTCCTCCTTCCGGATATGGGAACCTACGCGATCGGCCGAATGAAAAGTCCCAAACCACTCTTCCAGCTCGTCCCCTGATACACCTCTTCATTGCTAATAGACCTTCAAAAGGTTTAGTCTTTCACTTCAAACAAGCGTTGCTACAATCCCAAGCCTGAATTGTGCAGAATGACCCAGGTGACGTGCTCCGACTCCAGCTCGTTCGTCCGATTACTCGCCTAGAAAACTTGGACAAGTCAGAAGGAAGCAGTCCCTATGATGGTTCCTCGCCTCGACGAAAGATTGGCTTCAATCTAGCGACCTGGCCATCATGAGGAGGAATGTCACATGGATGCTACCGGACTTCTAAATGGTTGAAGCCCCTGCTTATCGAAACTACTGTGTCAGACCATGTCGCCGCGCTCAATTGGCATGGGAGTGAACGTGTTCTCCGATAACTATTTCCAGGTCTTCGTGCATAGGACAAATGCTTCCCGCCACGTACGGGATAGCGTAAATTACTGGAGTATCGAAAGAGAGTAATATCCATAACTGTCCATATCGATGAAGTCATTAAGGAATCGGCCGATAAAGCTGAGCATAGCGCATCAATCTGACAATCATTCAAGTGGAGAATTGTTGCTGCTCGCCGTTGCCTGGTCTACTTGTGACTATGTAGTGGGGTGTCATGAATAAATGAGGTGTGTGCATCGATACATTAGCCAAGCCCAAAGTTTGCGGTCCCGTGAACCTAGCAAGGACCCGTAGGAAAAGAAGGATTGGCACCACTCCAAGTACAAGCGTATATCCTATGATATCTCAGGCCGCAGATAGTAAGCCGATGTCGCCGGGGACACCTTTTGATGATTATTTAGTAAGCCCAAGTGCCTATTAGCATGTGTGGAAAGAGCGCCTGACCTGTGCTTCGCCGCTCAGATCAACTTTCGCCAACTTCAGAAAATCGAATAATCCGCTGGCGCCGTAAGCAATTCGAGCTTTTCGAGAGTCGACCAACCTTCGGCCGATTGACACTGAATGCGTGGGATGTCTGCTGGATGATGAAGGACGGGAGGAACACGACGCCACTTGGGGTTCCTTGATATCATCAGTGTCAAAGGGTGTTCTGGCATGGGATATGGACAGGAGCACTCACTCTTCTCAGGAAGCTGATGGTATCAGCAAGGACATCGTCATTGTCGCAACGACGTGAGAGTCAGACTACGATAACAGGCTAAGGATGCGAGATCCCCGGAATATCTAGAAATGTGTATATGGCTGGGGTGAAGAATTCGAGTGAATCTAAAGCGTACTCGGCACTTCAGAAGTTGTTAAGGAAGTGATAGTGCTCGGAAATACCTACTTCAGGTGTCTCGCTGGCAACCGCGTGAGTATCTCGGGGCGGGACTGGTGGCTTAAACCAACATTGTTTCCCATTCTCAAATCATGCAGTGCACTCGTGTACAATGCCTATATGTTCTCCAAGGTGCCAGCGAAATGTGAATTCTATGAGATGTGAACGGCGACATTCAATTCTTCCGAAGACCGAGGGTGTCCTGACGAGAATAGCGAGAAGGCCTGATCGCTCCGGAGTCGATGGAATAACGAGGAGTGAACAATGCAAACTGCCATGGGCGAGAAGTGCTTGTTCCGAGATCTAAAGATATGCAGAACCTCAGAAGCTGGGAAGAAAGTAATAAAGCTCGGAAATACCTATTTCGATAGCCTCGTATGTTCCTCGGGCAGGATGAAACTTGAAGACCGCTGTCGCGAGCGGATCGGAGGACATGGCTCTCCGTGGGTTTCTCTACGGCTCAACAGTTTCCCCATTCAGCACGTTGGGAGTCCGCGATATTCATAGCCATTTTTCATCGGAAGGCAGCTCTTCGCATAGGTTTCCGCGACGGGCATATAGCTTCGAACTAGATCTCCGCAGGAAGGAATACGAGCATAGAACGAGTATAGCAACCTAACCCGATTCCGGGACGCGTGCACCTAGAAAGACATTTCAGCGTTAAGTGGTCAAGTATGCTAAGATCAAATACACACTGAATTTCTGAGCGTCGTCTCTACCAAGGTCCTCCGTCCTGCGAAAATTCTGGCCGATGTCAATATCAAAGTGTCGAATCTGAAATCAACAACTCTGAGATCTGAGAATTCCTACGCACAGACCATGTCATCGATCACCACGCAGGTTCATCTCCTACCGCAGCATCCTTCACTTTCATATCTTCCCGTTTCATCCCTTAAATCCCGAAGGCTCGATTCCGGTGTTCCTCTATGTCTTTCAAGCCAGTTGGAATATACCCCGCCAATCCGACTACGGACAGGGGAGTTTCCACCAAACTCAGCGCAAGCAAAGATAGGATTGTCTATACAAATGGTAAATCTGTAATTGTGAGTAAAGAAGAGTGTCTTGAGTAGACTTGCCAAGTCTGATTGAGCGACTTGCAGATACGCGACCTGAATGTCAGTACCCTTCCTGCTTCCCCGAGCTGCCCTGACTGGGATGTAGAACCCCTCAGCGTCAATTGCATACGCTGGACATGTCCAGAATGCCACCGTGGCACGTATCTCTCCATCAGGATACTACTGCGCTTCCGCAGATGCTGGAGGGACTGGTACGTTCTTTTTCAGGACATGGTACAGACAATTTTCGATTTTCCGCAGTCAGGGTTTGGGATACCGTCGGAGAAGATCAGACGTTGAAGGGCGAGTATAAAGTCATATCAGGTCGGATGTATGTTCTTTATCATCTCGTTTGTTCCCGTATCTGACTCCATCATGGTAGTAACGACTTGGAGTGGGATGGCGAGAGTAAAAGGATTCTAGCAGTTGGAGATGGGAAGGAGAAGTATGTTCAGTGCGCTATGTATCAAAAACATGATGGGCTCATACGGGGGTGTTCAGATTCGGCCATGCGTTTATGATGGACTCGGGCTCTTCCACAGGAGAAATCAGCGGTCACTCCAAGGTCTGCCTGTCCCTCAAAATGTATTCCTACACACTCTTAAACATGACATATTCATCCAGGCTATCAACGCTGTTTCTATCCGCCACCAAAGGCCATTCCGTGCTGCGACTGCTGCTGACGATGCCCTCATCATATTTCATCAAGGTAAAAACCACGACGTTTTCCCTCAACCAGATGTCGCTGAGAAGACCATCAGGTGTACCTTACAAGTATGACAAGGCACGCTTTCTATCACCTCACTTTCCTTGGCTACTAATTGGACATCTGTAGACCATCAAAACACACACCAAGTTCGTACAAGACGTTCGATATGCACCATCTGGCGACCTATTCGCTAGTGTAGGTTCCGACTACAAGTTTTTCGTGTACGATGGAAAGAACGGTGACACTGTCGCTGAAATCACCGATAGCCCACATAAAGGCAGTGTGGTGAGCCCTTCTTCTAAGCTAATACCTCTTATGATGTACTGAGGAAAGAGTAGATGGCAGTTTCGTGGAGCTCTGATTCCAGATCGCTAGTCACTTCCTCGGCTGACTGTACTGTCAAACTTTGTAGGAACATCTATATCTCAATCCTCACTCCTGTTAACCTATGACTAGGGGATATCGAGACAAGAAAAGCGGTTCAGACATGGACGGTAGGATCTGGAGTCAACCACCAACAAGTAGGAAACGTGTGGAATGGCGAGAAGGACATTGTTTCTTTGTCTCTTGGTGGAGACCTTAATGTCTTCGATCATCGAATGGCGGATCAACCTTCACGTGTCATCAATGTACGTCCTTTTCTGCTTCATTCCCACTCGTTCATTAAAGACAATGGGTCGTAGGCACCGCAAAAATCGATAACCGCTATTGCACCCTTAGGCTCAGATGCAAAGACGTTCATCGCGGGCTCTGCAGATGGTCGCGTGCTCTCCTTCGATACCATCTCTGGTGGCAAGGCTACCCATATACAAGGACAAGGGCACACCGGCTATGTCACTGGGCTCGCTTCTGGCAAAGACAAAGTCTACTCCTCAGGTTTTGATGACCGCATTAGAGAAATTGATATTACCAGCAGTAATGCCGGGTTCACGTCAGTTTCTTATCCATCTGCAGGGAGTATGTATTATTCTGATTCTTTTCGACAGGCAAGCCTCATTTGCTACGGCTTCCCAACCCAAGTCTCTGGCCATCGCAACAGATGATTCCGTGGTCATTGCGGAAATTAACGGCGTCGAAGTCATACGATCAAACCAAAAGGTGTTTAATCTTCAGACGAAGTTCACGCCAAGTGCGGTGGCTACCTCGAAATCAGAATTGGTTGTAGCGATTGGTGGAGAGGTGTGTCCCGTGATTAGGCACTGCGCTTAGGGTCTGATGACTTCGATGATAGGACCAGAAAACTCGTTTGTACGACTGGGACGGAAGTGTTCTGAAGGAAAAGACTGTTCTTGAAGGAAACAAAGCAGTTGTTAGTGCTCTAGCATTTTCACCGGACGGAAAGTTACTAGCCGCTGGAGATGTGAGTTTGATTCCGGCTCCATCGGTCTACCCTGAATAACAGATGCATTCTGCAGTCTAGTGGCAGGATATGCTTGTTTGACGTTAAGGAGACCAAGGTGAGAGTTTCCATAATCACAATCCAGATACTCCTTTGGTTCTGACTCCCACACCCGGTAGCTCATCACATCCAGGTGGTCTTTCCATACCGCCAGAATTAACTCTCTTGCGTGGACACCCGACTCGAAACACTGCGCCTCTGGGTCTTTGGATACACATGTGTATATTTGGAGTGTCGCGAAGCCGTTGAAGAACATTGCATTGAAAAATGTTGGCCCTGGGGGTGTCAATGCTGTCCTCTGGATAGACGCTGATGGTGCGAAAGGAGAGCTAGCCTCGGCGGGTTTCGATGCGTGTGTGAAGGTTTGGGAGGTCACGTTCCATCCGGCTTGATAGGGACAAAGACAAGGAATTCAAGGGAGCATTCTGTTCAAATGTACAGTAAATTGGAGTAGGGGGAGCAAACGAGATATGTGGCCAAGTTGGCAGTAGCGCCGACGTGTTCTTTCTAGCACCATAGGGGCTGCGGCGTCCCCGTCGATATCCGTCTTCCGACGATCTGCCAACCTTCTATATAGCCCTGAAATTCCTTGCTGCATAGTTGACTGATAAAATCTGTATATGCTCCGGATTTCGTCAAGTGATGGTCATGACCTGTGACAGGAAGACGCGGAGAGGCAATTATATGTTCAGGTCCCAGGGTCAAAGTCTACCACCGGAGCTTTTCCCGTTCCGATTCGAGAGTGCTACTAATGGCTACCTTTCGACAGCCATTATTCGGGCTCTACGCATTTCATCAGACGGGCAGAACGAGATGCGCCACCAGGGGAGCCAAAATCCTCCATCGCGCTATGAGTACTACAGACCCGTTCGAGGAAACTTGAAAGATGTAGGATAGGATACAGATCCGTAAAAATATTGCTGCGCCTGACACTGACATGATGAACGATGAGAAGAAGGGGTCACTGCTTGGTTAATACTCATTCAACACCGAACTATAGTCATGACTTTCGATGTGTACTCGGGAAATCGAGTGGGTCGTTAGGATGCGTCTGCTTTCCGCGACAGAGAAGTATCGGTACACAAGAGTTGCCGACTCTGACAATTCGTTCCTGGCGTTTGACCTGTACGAATCCACGCAAAACTCAGTCGATGCCGTTGGCAGCGTGTCTTCTGGATCATACGCCCTGAATCGTGCAGCAGTATTAGTCGGCGAACTCACCTGTATAACGTTCCACAGCAGGGAACAGAACCCCTTTCATGAGAAGTATAAAAGCGATAGACCTATAGGTATGTTCTTCAGCTCCAGCTTCAACATCTGCTCTTCAATCGCACAAACTCTAATCCCAAGTCATTATGGTTCGCATCTTCAAGAGCCTTTTCGTCATTGCTTCGTTTGTGGTCGCCACCATCGGCGCACCGACGGCAGCTCAGAAGACGGGCATCGACGTTGGAAACGAACTCGAGAATATCAACGCCGGACTCATGTCCCCGTTGGCGTACAGCATTGATCACTTGCCGACAGACCCCACCCAAGTGACCCACTCACAAACGGATGTAAGTAGCTCTTACTTACCCCGGAGAGCATTGGATTAATGGGTTCCATAGGACATCAGCAAAAAACTAACTACACTCGCCAGTGTGCTAGTTAACATTGACAAAGACGTTCTCGCTGTGAGTAGAGACAAGGTACTGAGCAGTGGATTTGACTCACAAAATACGCAGGTTGGTACATTCACTGAGGACGACGGGAAATATGTCATAGCAGAGCTCGCACAAGTCCAGTTTAAGCTGAATCTCTGCCTCGACAATCTCGCCGCGAAAGCGAGCTCTACATTTAGCACTGATGCGGCTTGTAAGAGCAACGTCGGTCAACAGCTCAAGGGACTTTATGGCGCATATGACACCATCAGTTCGCATATCTTCAATGCTTCTCCTGTACGTCACCCTCCGTATCCCGAAGACATGTATGCTGAATCAAAAGTTTGTAGACTGAGCAACTCAAAGCGAGGGCTCAAAGCTTGGCCGACGACGGTAAAGGGCACTTCCAGCAAGCTGTGAGTGCATACGGAGTGAACTGAAGGTACTAGGTCACCTACTACCGAGTGCGGAAATGAGCGACATCTATCCTCAATTTTTTTGCGGCTTCATTCTTGTTTTGTATCTTGTTGGGAACGCAGAAATGCACTACCTTTATTTTGATGTAATTTGATGAATCTTGAATCCTTTGTGGAACGAACGTCTCCCGTCCTGCATTGTAAATAGCAGTGGCAAAGAATGGCGTCGGCATTTTCCTGTGGTTCGCGCACATTGGCAACACAGTCTTCTCTCTTGGGCGAACTGACACCTACTGACATGCAGAGAGAGTAGAGCAGCCTGCTTCAGGACATCACGCTCAGTAACACCAAATATGAGGAGGATAACCAGTATCTTTGCTAATCGATTCTATCCTCGCAGATGACGAAACTGGAACCTCAATTGCCGATGAATGATCTTGCAGAGGGTCGGCCCCGCCTTTTGGAGAACGCTCGCCAGTTCCACAATCAAAAAGCTGATATTTTCGGATAGTCACCAGTACTGTTGACGTTACAAGTAAGCGACCCAAACTTCGATGGGAACGTACGAACTCTGTGGTGTTCAAAATAGTCAGGAATGTCCGTAATGCTAAAGAGCGACATACCTCGGGGAGTACCCTCAGCTTTCGTTTCACGCGTCAAGCGCTCCAGCTTGTCCAGAGTATCCGGCAACGAATATACATGAGAGCACGTTTGAAGAACGACCAAAGTTCGGACAATGTTACGAGTCATTGTGGAAGGGAAAGCCGAGGGGAGGTAATATCACGTAGCAATTGTCGATTTTGCACAACAAGGTTCGGCTGAGGGCCTAGAGTGTATACATATCAGTACACAGGGCTGATATACACCGCGAAGAGGTTTCTAAATGCACGTGTGTCGTTGTAATAGGCGGAGAAACAACTCATCTCCCCTTGGCAAACACGATCCAAGGAAATCCTGACGATGAGTGATTCTGGGGAGAAAGCTCCCTGTCTCCTCGTCCTAAACTCCCTTTTGTAAGGGTAGCAAATTTCAATAATGATGGTAGTGAGATGAAAACGCAGACGTACCCAAGGTGCCTTGGGAATCCGAAACTTCTACTCATGATTCTCATATAGGCGGGGGATGCCCATGAGAAGCTGTAGTTCTTCCACCTCGATCTCCTTGGTTAATATTACGCAACCTTGATCCCCTGCCCGATCTCCAGCTCGAAGCATCCTGCAATATGCAGACATCTTTTCCTTCCGGGAGAACCAACGGATAGGTATACAGTACTCCCCGCCCGATATAACTTCGTTGGCTCATAGACATGGAAGTGTTGATGATCACGTCGAACCTTAGGTGAACATCAGATCGTTTGGGGACCTCTTCAAGCGTACCGGGCCTCGGAGACATAGTTTCCTGTATTTTCAGGGAAGAATTGTGGATACGGACGTGGCATAGGCTTGCCTAACTTGTGCGAAAAAAGTCGTCAATGTGACATCAACCGGAACGTACCTAGGCAATATGAAACTAGGCAGAAATTGCGGCGTTCCCAATGCCAATACCTTCATTTTCTGGGAATACCGTTGGCGACACCCACTCTGAGAAGCTACAGAAAGAAGTCGAGCTGACTCTGAGAGAACCGATCAAGATAGATGCATAGCGATATCCAAAGTAGTATTTTCAAGCTACTGAGGAGGTGAGTAGATATCTGTTGAAGCTGAGGTCGACGCCGGAAGAGAGGAATCTAACATTCAGAGATGCTAGAAGACCAACGGTAGTGTTTTCCACGGGGTCTTTGTCCATCAGAGATAATGTATGCGTCAGATTCGGTTGAATACGAGGGCGTAATGGCACAGAGCATGAAGTCGATCTGCGGAGGGATATGTAACGCGGCGCGAATTCGTGAAGTTGCAATGTTGAAGAAGGGAACATTCCAGAGCTACGACATTCTAAGACTCATTCTCATGATGGAAAGGTGTTCAAAAGGGATAAATGAAGGGGACGCACCTTGCGGTCGAGGCCATGCTCCTACACGTTCACTGGCTTATTTGGTTCAAGTTTTGAGTACTGCATCAATAACGTCGACCACTTCCAATCATAGAAGGTAGAAATGTTATCACATTTGTCGTGGCATGACGGTTCAGCGGGAGCCATGCCAACGATTCCCCCCCCGGCTCCCGAAGGGGCCTGCATCATCGTGGTCAAGGGGCGGTCACATGTTGTTCGAGTGTCGCGTGCAATGGTCCGTGCACGTAATACAGCCCTTCTTTCTTTCCAACTCCATCGTGTAACCCTGTACCTTACTCTGTCAGCATGTCGTCCGAAGACGTATTTTCGAGCGACTCACCAGCAATGGTGGACTGCGATGTTCTGGAAGCGGCAAAAGAGAATATCCAGCCTCTTGCGACCGGTCGTCGAGTCACTGCACTCTCATCTATCCTTTCGACTCCTCACGCACAAAGAGAACCCAAACTAATCGCCACACGCAATCGATTGAGAATAAATGTGGAGCTTGCTCTTGAAGATGAAGAAGATGATCCATTGGAAGCCTATTGTACTTTGGTCAATTGGACGGTGGAGAATTATCCTCAGGGTCATAGTGCTGAATCCGGTTTGCTGGAACTGCTGGAGGAGGCGACGCGTGTTTTGAAGGATCACAGGGGTGGAATATGGAAGAAGGAGATGAAATACCTGAAGCTGTGGATGCTCTATGCCAGCTTCGTGGAACAGCCAGGTATCATCTACCGCTTTCTATTGGCGAATGACATTGGCACGGATATAGCCCTGCTGTATGAGGAGTATGCTGCTATTTTAGAGAGAGATGGAAGGTCCGTTACATGAGCATACTCACAGCGGCTTTCTAACCTCCGGACATAGACGCAAGGAGGCCGATCAAGTCTACACACTCGGTATCGCTCGTAAGGCTTCGCCTGTAGAACGAATGAAATCAAAGCACGAAGACTTTCAGAAACGCATGATGTGTGCTGCACCTATCCCTAGCAGCTCTACAAGCAACGACGTCGCGCCAGCTCCTTCAGCGCCGAAGAGGACAGTATTGGCCACTACTTCCGCGGCTGCCCCCTCAGCATCTTCCTCCCGCCTTCCCACGCGAACAACCCGAACTCCCTCGTCGTCTTCAAACGTCCCACTCAGAGTCTTCGTCGATCCAACTGGCACAGCAGTCGAGTCTGCCGAAATGGAGACAAATCCATGGCCCGAGCTGGGTACGCGTAAAACGAGGGTTAAAGAAAACCTACCGGAGGTGAAGAAGCTTTCTGGCTCGACAATAAAGCAAGCTGGAAAGACTAAGCGACTTGCGTCGTCTTCACACACCTCTACGTCGAAGATTGTTCCCTACCGGGACCCCGGACCCGAGGAAATGCCACCTCCTGCCACTGTACCCTCACGTTCTACGTCTTTGAAGAACGATACCATAACTAGTACGCCTGCCAAAGGGAAATTTGTACCCTTCAGCGATGCCGAAACCGATAACACTGCCGTTTCTTCTACACCCAAATTCACTCCTTTCCGTGACGAGGTACGAGTGTTGAATACTGATGAAGCTTGTGTTACACTAACTTTCATTCATCATAGTCTACGACGAGTACTTCGTCTACTGTACCTGGACATGTCATGAAGCTGAAGAAGCATGATGTTGGCTTCTCAAACTCCGAGGCGGAAGCACTGCGTAGAGATCCATTGAAGAACTACGATGCAGCAGTAGTGGGTGATGCATACGAGGCTTGAAGTTGACGTTGAGGGTTTCGATCACTGTCACTGATTTTTTGATTTCCTGGAAACAGGGCGTACGCCGTACTGTATATATTCTCGATTTACTCTGTTGCATACCCTCCAGTGCTTGATCCAATTGAAGACAATGATTTAGATGTTCATGGCCGGGTCGTGAGCTCTAGACGCTCCGAAAGTTCACTCAACCTTTCAACCTTTCGGCGCGCTGAGAGGTTTCCTTTTTGAGCCTATAAGTGATTCTTCCCCCATCCTTGGACAATGGAATTAGAGCAACTTCGATGGTACCGAAGGACACTGTCGTTGGAACGTTCTGCACAAGAGAATGGCTGGAAACTTTATTACTTGCGCCTTTGCTACGTGAGCTTCTAATTTTCTGGCAGGAAAAATCTATCTAACGATACATTCATTGTGCCAGTGCACGCAATCCTATCGAAGAAGTTCGGTAGCCTTTGGATGCTTATCCAAGCGACCTCTGAAAGCGTTCGTTCGGGTCCATTTGGCCTGCATTTTACTCACTAGTTGGTTGTCATGACATGCTTTTTACTAATCTGCGGCAGCAACTCGTCTCTATCCATTCGAGGGACCTTTCATTCAAGGGTACTGGAACTCGGAATAAACTCACGCCCTGCAACGTAAGTGACCTTCATCAACCGATACAAATGGCTCTCAACCCCTAGACCTCTTTGTGCATCCATTCCATGCGCACTCCCCCCTCGCTTCTTGAAACCCCTTACCCTTTTGTGAAGGCTCTTAAGCACCTCTATCGAGATTGAGCTCCTTCAACTTTGTTCCTTGAAGACATCAATCGCGATACTCTTCTTCGCCATGCAATTTTTTGCCTTCCTCGCAGCCCTTATTCTGACTACTACGGCGGTTGCAGCACCGACAGGTCTAGGAAGCTTTCCATCCCTTGGCCTCGGTACCAATGTCAGCATGGATCCGTTACCACAGCTCGCAACACCTGTATCACTGTCTCTTCCCGTAGAGCCATTTGCGATGATGAGCAAATCGTGCTTGTTACTTGACTACTCGCTTCACCCGCTGACTGGCTGTGCATATCAGAAAGCAGGATGGTCCTCATCATGGGTTCCTAGAGATGCTGCAGTCCCTCTTCAAGCGGTCTGTCATTATCCCGTCCGTCAGTATTCTACTGTTCACATGTGTCGTAAACAGAAGCGAGCCGTTGGGTAAACTTCGCCGCCGCCGCACTATCCGCCGTACACGACACGCTCATCCAGTAAGATCTTCAGCAACCTCCTCCTACGTGTTCCTGATCTTCCTTGTCTCAAGTAAATTATACCCCACTCAAATCCACGGACCTAAATTATTGATGCTTATATGATTCCATGTTCACGGTATGCGTGCAGACACTCCTGTTGCGAGTATCCTGATGACTGTTTTCAGTATCCTCGCCTGCATTGCCCTCCCTATTTCACATTTCATGTCTTTGCTGATTAGAAGTCGACTCCATTACGCCCGAATGCTCTGTTTCCCTTGCCGCGTCTTGTAGATGTCACGTATTCGCCTGTATGCAGATTAGCGAATGATGTAACACGACTGTTTGACAATGAACAGCATATTTATTTGTACCCGTATAATCAGTATACGAACGTTGGCCAAGATTATCAAGAACGGTGTACGTTGAGCGAGTAACTATGTCAACGCTCTGAGCAAAGAAACTAACTTTGGACCTCTTTCCATTGCGTCGACGACACGGAGTTCAGAGCTGGCGTTTAAAATGGTTAGCGAGCGTTCAAACGTCAAATGGGGGTACTCACTGTACTCCTTGATGTCATGTCGATATGCCATGAACTTCCAACCTTCCTGCTGCATCAAATCCACCCGCTTTCTCGACATGCGCCACCTGATTTTGTCCTTTCCTATTCCGAAATCATCTATAATGCTCAGGATGTGGACTTCACCCTTGCCTGTCCTTCGGCCCTCCAGTATGTCAGAGAGGGAGTGCCCAAGGCGAGATTGAGCGCCGTTCCTGAAGAAGATCAGATAGAAAACGGGATCGTAGCCATACATGAGCGAGATGGTGGCGTAGCCAAATGTAGGTGAAGGCGCCTCGAACATTGCAATGTCGGCATGATGCTGAGCAAAGTCATCCGGGAACGGCACAGGGAAGGGAATAGTCTCGTATGACAGAACCAAAATGGTTTCAAACTCCAGCCGCCATGGATACAAATTGACTTTCCTTCGAGTGCCACGCTTCCCCATGAAACTGAGTGGCGTAGGAGGTTCGGCACTGTATGTTACGACATCGGTAACCAGCTCGTCGCTGAGAACTAAATGAAGGTAGTCGGAGAGCCAGTGGGATGGATATCCAATTGTGTGCATGTGAATGAGAAGCCTAATGAATATTGTGAGGGTGTGGGGGTTGTGGACGCGGGACATAGCTCTGACAGTTGTACCAGGCGTCAGAATCCCAATCAAAACACGAGAAAGCCAGGTATCGACTTCGCTGTGAGATGGTAGTTTATTCAGGGGAAGAGGGAACGGTTCGAGGCCATGAGCGTATTCTGTGATCCCAAAATCAGGCTTCATTTGGATGATGCGACCACCAAGGAAATGTTCGTAGTCTCGGCAAGACAGATGCGTGTAGCTGAAAAGGTGAACATCAGTATCAATCAACCGGGCAAGGATGGTCTCGTACTTGAACATATAATGATCACCACCTGGCTGCCACAGACCCGTGTTCAGCAAGCAGTTGCCAGCTACAGAGGCTTCCTTTGATGCCTCCAGGCTGGGCATAGTGAGTAGAGTGACAGCCAATGGTCCTCCGACGTAGTCACTGAAGGTATAGATATCAGAGGCAAGAATGCGCAGTAGTTTAATGAATACATACGGAACGTTGCTTAACCACATACGCGTATACTTCCTCGGGAATTCTGCTGGCCTTTCCAAGTCATCTCCGTCTTGCATCTTGATGAGAGCTGTGATATAATCCCCCAGATAGAACTCCAATTTCACGTGTCCCCGGAGAATGGTCAGGCTATCAACAACCGCATTGAAGAACACGGACATGATAGAGTAGCATGGACAGTCATCATCAACAAAATCCTTGTCATATAAGTGCATTCGTTGGTTGAACTCGTCAACCATCTCGACGTTCTCAACACTGTCAATGCTAGTGTTTGGGTCATCCTTAATTGAACACTGGGAAGTGTCTGAGTGGGTGGAGTGGGTGTAATGAGAACAAAGGAGTCGCTACTTACATAGAGAGTAAGATTAGGCCTGAAGGTATTCCGAACCTCCTCATATGCCTCCTGCTTCAGCTAGAAAAGGTTTCAGTCGAGAGATCATGCACGAGTAATAACTCTCACCTGCATCGAATCTGAGTTCGTCTGAAGTGCGGCATCCCAATATTTGTCAAGAGCACTGTGCTGCGAACGTAAGATCCTCGGGGGTATGAAAGTGGGGAGGTGCCCGAAACCATGTCGTTCAGACGCTCGAGCAGATGATTTTGCCGGTCCGTTTTTGGAAGATCTCAACACTTGAATGGCAAGCTCCGATAGGGTATTTCGTGCCATATTAAACCACTCCCGTCGTTCCTGGAGTTTATCTGGACTTGGACACTTTGAAAATCCCATCATTCTATCTGTCTGTTTGATGATTTCCTCCTCAGACATCGTTTGCACAAACTTCTTCGCCTTCTCCTGTTCTCGCTGGACCTTCGCTATCATTGCCTGATATGGTCCTGGCAGGTCTGGATTGCTGCCGAACATGGTCCTCGAAGGATGGTGCTCCATCTGCCTGTCGTAGACTTGCATCAAGCGACGAGCTGTCCTATCGTTCGGGTCCGATAACCAATGGTCTAGTGATTCGATGATGTCCGGAATCGACGAGGGTATTACAAAGATCCAGTCGGGTAAATTGGGAGGCTGTGTTTTTAGTTTAACTTTCAGAGACGTGATTATTGACTTCAACCTGGTAGGCGGTGAGCAAGTTCATCGTTGCATTGGAGTACATGTGCACCAACCGATTGTAGCAATATGATGGCATAAGAAATCCAAACCAGGTGCACAACAATGTCATCTTCAGCTCTGCTTCAGTTTTCTCATCTCCTCGCGCGGAGGAAAGCTCCTCTAGCAATGAAGAGAGACAAAGGTCACGGGCCAAAGTAGTCGGATTGATATCGTTCAAAGTAAGGTGAACATTGAATGACTGTTGCTGTGTCTCGTTGAGTATATGATAGGTCTGGTTGATCCCGATGAGCGAACCCAACGCGTGTCTAGCGTCACCTATCCCGGCGAAGAAAATGGCAAGTCGCGAAAGCTGATCCTGACTCATCCTGTTGATATCAAGGGTAAGCATTTGCTTGTCATCATCATGTGGACCCCAATCGTGAAGTATTGACATAGGTCCATCATGGCCAACCTGTGAAAGAGTGAACGGCGATATGGCAAGCTGGCAGTAAACAACGTACAGCGTAGTATTCCGTGTGCGGATAACTATTCATACCAAAGTCAACGCCAGATCGTGTCAGAATAACCAAAAACTTACGCGCATTTCTTTCGCAAAGGGATCGACGCTAGACGGGACCGAGCTGTCTTGGCGCCTTCTTTAACGCGCCTAAGGTCTCGCTCGACGCGTTTCCATTCGCTCCAAGCGCGTCTACAATCGTCCTTTGTTGCTACGGATTCAGAGAATTCTTGATATTCACGAATCATGTCCTTTTCATTTTCCAAATCTGAAGGAGGAATTACGTTATTCCGAACACCAAAGGCCAGGGATTTGGCAAGACGAGTTGAGAGTTTCGACTGCAGGTTTTCCTTTGTAACGTCGTCTGAAATCTTGGAACGAGATCTACCGATCGCTTTCATGGTGTCAAGATATTTTGCTTGTTCATATAACGCAGCACTGAGATTGGAAGGGTAGAATGGGTTCGTGGGGTCTAATCGCTCGGCCTGAAACGAGCTTTATCAGCCAGACGCTCGAAAATGAAAGACCGACTTACTGTTGAGTAGAGATCTTCTGCGCTATCGCCAAGGCTCATAGTCAGCCTAGTAGACTGCGGGAAGCAGTAAAAAGGATATTTACCGAGCAAAATAACCTGATTTAAATGCCACATTTCCTTCATTCTTCAGTTTTTCTGCGGAAGACATGAGAGATGAAAGTCAAAGTACTCTGGTCGTGGAGAACGCGTAAAGAGTGAAGCCAAGTCTATTCCCGCTACTGCTAAGTAGAGGGTTTATGCCGGGGTGAACGAAAATCCCTCGATATGCACAGCGGCGAGGTTCACGTGATATATCATGTGACCTCACGTGTTGGCTCCAGATCTCACCGTTCGCCCGAAACTCTCTTTAACCCCCAGTCCGTCTGATGAGCTCGAGCCAGATCGTGCGACAGGGATCAGCGCTTTTCCTCGATACTAAACTGACGGACAGACGGCTCCATTTCATCCAAGACTTTTGGGATAGCATGGCAAGGGTGTAGCACAGGAAAACTTTGAGTGCGTACCTTTTTTCTTTTGCCTTCTTACTCCATCTGACGTATTCTGAAATCAAAACTACGGCACCCTCTGTTCACGCTGGTCCAGATAATAGAACCTCTACTGCAGTGTCACCTTCTGAAATATCAATGTCCTCAGAGTTAGAATGCAAGTGGCTCATCCGGCTTATCATTGGTGGATTCGGACTACAGCCTTGCCTTCGCTGCTGGTCCAAAAAAACACTCCCAGATTAGATGGAATCTGAAGCGGAATGCGTATAGAAGTTTGAGTCGGAAGCACCACCAATAATTTGGAGCGACTGGTATGTCTTACGCCCTTTGGTACATTGGAGTGAAACTCATGTCTTATGTATGCAGTATCACTCGTTATTTCTCCTCTAAAAGTACGTTTCTGTGGCCTGACTACCAAGTTGAGCTGTCCACTAAATTTCACTAATCACCTTCCATAGAGGCATTCAAGTATCAACTCAGTTTGAACATAGAAGCATTGCAGATCTTGGGGTTTCGAGACTAACAGTTTCTCACTGGTTTGTTTATGATCTTCTCATTCTAATACTTCAATGCTGAGCTAGGATTCCTTATAGGATCTGCCTGTTTGCTGGGTATACTGTGTCAAGAAATACTGGTGAAGAATTCAAATTGCCTTCAGAATTACCCTGTACTCTGCTATTGGGTGGCTATACCTGACCTAGGCGATACAAGTCTACCCTATGGACAGCTTGAATCGTCCACCGTTTTCACCATTGATACTATAGTACAAGCCCCAATCGGTCACGAATGCTATTGAAAGTGGCATCGGACAGTAGTTTCAATGAGATACCCCGAAGCCATACGAGGATAACGAAGTACGAAGAGTAAAGTATCCAGAGGGGAGGCTAGATGAGGCAGGGCATCGGGATACTGGATTCAGCATCTTGTTGGTCTGGAATGGATATAACTGCACCCGACAAGGTCGCACCCAGCACGAACATTACTCAAATGACGAGCTCGTGATACACATACTTCCTATGATCACCTGCTTCAAAATTCCACAGAGCTTGCTCAAATAATGGGTATTGTGCAAGGCTATTGACATACCCATCAACATTCTCAACCTCAACCAACCAAATGAAATTGTATCGAGTCACTTCATATATGCTGTAAACCCAAGCTGAAACTATAATTCAAGAGGCCCGACAAACGTTGATGTCGCTATGGTCTGCCTTGCTCACAGTGCTACCACCAACACTGTTGGACATAGCCCGTGTTCGACAGCAAACCCGAGATCAAGGCAGGTAGAGGCAGGTAGATTCCTGGTGCACAGTCCAGCCACATTGTTCCATATTTAGTTGAGTTGTCTATAGAAAATTATAACCATTATATTTGGGCAAAATTATTGAAGGCTCTGACAGGTTCGACCAAAGTGTGGCAATCATTTACAGTGTTGAAGACTGTCCTGGCAATATCAAACGAATCACTAGACGTTCTTAGGCATTGTTCAAACTTGCACACTATCATACTCAAGGATTGTCAGCTATCGAGTGCCTTTACAGAGCCCTTGCAACAAGTCATCCTTCCGGCTGCAGCCTCAGTGGAAGTAACAGGCAGCTGGACCTCTATGGGGACTGTGCTTAAGCACTTTTGCATGCCCTCCCTAACGAAACTGGACATTGGGAATGCAGGCGTCAACCTCAATGACTTTGTCATTTTTCTCCAACATTCGAAGTGTTGTCTCACGTTGCTCTCCTTGATGGTAGAGGAAGCAAGCCTCCCATCCTTGGATCAGTTCTTGTCTGCTTTCGATGGTGCACTATCTGCTTTAGGGGAACTTCATGTCTCTTTTGGAGAGTTATTCTGGCCAACAATCGAAAGGGAAACCGTTCTCGCTTCCATCTCGCCTGTAACTCACCTCTTACCCTTTCTTCAGATATCTGGCAATTTCTGTCATGCCATGCACATCGTGTTGCTGGCACAGCTTCAATGCCCTCTCCTGACTTGCATTGACATCAGATCTCCACAGGATTGCACTGTCAATTTGTTGGATTTCTTTCAAGCGGTGGCCTGCCAAATCAAGTGCATGACCTTGAAAGTCAAAGATGCCCTAATAACGGACACTGCTCTTCGCAGTTACTTGCACTGTCCCGCTCTGGTGACCGTTCATCATTTATGCCTCATGATTCCCAATGCCAATGCTCTCATTTCCAAACTCATCTCATTTCATCACTGTGATTTTGACACCTACACTCCTTGGCCCTGTTTATGGTGCTTGCGTCTATTCTACATCCAAGCAGATCAAACCCTGTTAGCCAGTGTTGCACAGCTAAGATGACTGTGTGTCCCAAATGTAGCCAAAATGTAGCCTGGCCCAAGTCAGAATGACAGACATGTTTGTAGCTGTGTGACCGTGATCGGGAATGCCCATGCCGCCACCTGGCCCACTTTTCCAGCCTGATCAGATAATGTCTGCCTGTACCTTCTTCAACCTTTTACTCTTATCTACTTTGCATATCCTTCACCAGAGAGATGACCCCTCCTTCTTGGGCTCAACAACACTTCAAAAGTCATCCAGATCATGAAAGCACAGATCCAGTAATCAAGCAGTGCAGTAATTATACCTCAAATCCAGCTAGCTACAAGAGTCAGTCCAATCAACACAACAACAATTTTTCCCTATGGAGCTGAATACATTGTTCAACTTTACCAATTCATTTTGGGTAGACAAGTGGGAAAAGAATGTTTGGAGTGGCTTTGAAGACGAGATGTTAGTATTTGAGTGGTTGAATATTGATGCTGAAGGGGGGAGGATGACTTTGATCCTGATGCCGAATACACTGTATTTTAAGTTTTTCATTGTCTTATTTATTATCTGTAATACATGCATGGAACACACTCGTAAAAAAGGCAGCGCCTGCATTAGCACTCCACAGCTGTGCTACGGCTATGCTACGGCTACGTGTCAGCTATAAAACGTAGCTTAGGCTATGTTTTATGTCGGACAGTGTCAGCTAGTAGCTGTGCCAACACTGCTGCTAGCACAACTAGCAGACTCCAGATATGCTACCATCACAGTCCTTACCCCCTGTAAATTTATTGCATATGCCTAAATAAACATGAACATATAAATAATTTCATCCTACTTTAATGAAAGATCTTACAAAAATACGAATAATGTTCCCGGGAAGAAGTGGTAAATCAGAGTATTAATTGGGCTATCAGGACTCGTTCGCCTAGGTATCGTGAGTCTCATGCCCACCGCCACTGGCTGTAAACCCTGTCTATCTGAACATAGCTCTTTTCGGACTCCGTTGAGTGTCGCTCGTGCATGATCCCTCCCCATGCAAACATATTGGTAGACATTCATTATTGGTCTTGGGTTCCAACATAACATTTATTTTCTTAATTTTAATTTTTTTGATATGGATTTATGTCAGACTACCAAATAGTGAAGCAGGAGCGGGCTGTGCCGCTCGCCGGCCTCGAACATTTATTAGCTGCTGCTCATTGGGGTCGATGCACGGATATTTACCGAGCAAAATAACCTGATTTAAATGCCACATTTCCTTCATTCTTCAGTTTTTCTGCGGAAGACATGAGAGATGAAAGTCAAAGTACTCTGGTCATGGAGAACGCGTAAAGAGTGAAGCCAAGTCTATTAGCTGCTGCTCATTGGAGGAAAGGAAGGGTCGATGCACGTGGCTCTTCCCTTTGTTATCTGTCAGTGTCGCAAGTCCCGACTCGAGCAGATTTTCCTGATTCGAAGGCTTCATCTCCTTCGATCTTTCGCCTTTCTTTGCAAAGAACATGAGTCTACTTAATGAAACGGGTGATGACACGAAAATATCTGGAGGAACGGTCTGCGGTCTGCACAGTGCACGTGCGCTTTGAGTCACTAGTTAGTCACCCCGGGCACCTTCCATTTTGGGCGCAGTCAATGTCACCTGCGAATCGCGACACCTTGGTCCAATTTCATGGCTTGAAAGCCGACCTTCTCTATCGACCTTGTCCAACAATCTCCGCGTGCTTCAAATCTGGTAACACTCAAGCGTAATCTCACAATGGCCCGTGGTCGTAGCCCGCAAGGACCTCAAGGACCAGCTCTACCAACAGTTTCGTTCGAAAAGGTTGAAGATGATACCTCAACCCCACCGTCAGGCGTACATGACCATCAAGCTCGGTCTTATGGGTGTGAGTAACGGGCAATATGTCAATTTGGCTGCTCTGACGCGTTACGTCTAGACAACGACTTTTCCGAGTTTCAGAGACCTACGCACTATATTCGACACATAGAACCCCTGGAAATGGATTTAGCAAGACAGGTCGAGTACGATATGGATGAGCAAGGTACGAGGTCGGAATTCAGAATGATAAATAGCGTTTAACAACCCCTTTAGATAAGGAGTGGCTGGATTCTCTGAATGCAGAAAGAAAGAAGGACCAAGTGGACAAAATCTCCTATGAGCTCTTTGAGATTGTCATGGACCGTTTAGAGAAGGAATGGTTTGATTTGGTGCGTGTAGAGCATTCCACCCAGTCACCAAGTTCTGATTTTCCTGCTCAATTAGACAAAGAACATACCGAAACCCGACTTTGCCATGCCGTCCGAAGACTCAACATGTGCTATCTGTGATGATTCCGAAGGAGAAAACAGTAATGCCATTGTGTTTTGCGATGGTTGCAATCTTGCTGTGCATCAAGGTGCGTGTGTTCTTACCACCCAATTCGAACGCAATAACATGGTCTCTCAGATTGCTATGGTGTACCCTACATTCCCGAAGGTCAATGGCTATGTCGCAAGTGTACTGTATCCCCTGAGAATCCCGTAGTGCGTAGTTCCTCAACTATCGTAAAATATTTTACATTGAACGCCTTCTAGTCCTGCGTGTTATGTCCGAACGAGGGTGGAGCCTTTAAGCAAACAGTTACTGGAGATTGGGTGCACCTTCTTTGCGCCATCTGGATCCCCGAAACGCGAGTGGCAAATGATGTTTTTATGGAGCCAGTGACCGGCGTGGATAAGATATCAAAACAGCGCTGGAAACTGGTGTGTAATCTTGCACTCCTCTCTGACACTCTATGTTTTGACTGATATATCCTCGTAGAAATGCAGCGTTTGCGATATACGTGAAGGTGCATGTATACAATGTGCCAAAACATCTTGTTTCCTCGCCTTTCACCCGACTTGTGCTCGGAAAGAGAAACTGCTTCTGCCCATGAAGAGCGCTCAAGGGGCAGAACCACTTGCTCTCACATGCTATTGTGAACGTCATTTACCGGTAGGTAGTTTCATTGGTTCCTGGCCCACCCTTTATATTATTTCGTCCCCAGAAAGAACAAGCAGATGCCCGTGAAAAGGCCTTAGCAAACGAGGATGCATATGATGAATACTCAAACAAATCAACGAAATCTGCTAGAGCGTACGCGAAATCGTACAAACCTGGTCCACCACTTATCCCAGCTATCATCGTGGATCGCATATCACAATACGTTGCCAAAGTCAGCGTTCGCAAGAAGATAGACTTTTTACATATGATGTGTCGCTACTGGAGCTTGAAACGCGAAGCACGACGAGGCGCCCCGCTGCTAAAGAGGCTTCATCTGGAACCTTGGACCGCCAGTACGAATGCGAAGTTACAAACCGAGGAGGACAGAACCCTTAAACTTGAGGTAAGTATCTTTTCTGTATTTTGTACAAGGCTGCTTCATGCTATCCCACAGCAATTGCGTCGGTTGCGCGAAGACCTCGAGAAAGCAAAGCAACTAGTGGACCTCATTCGGAAACGAGAGCTGAAGAAACGTCAGCAGGCGGAAGTCTTGCAGGATGTGCTCTCACAGTGTCTCTTTCCTCATGAACCTCCGTTACGCCTGGCGTTTGAGCGTATAATGAGGTGCGTTTAGTCTTTTCGACTATCATAATGGGATCTGAATCAACTTTCGAAGCTTTGATCGTAATGACTACTTCAAGAACCCAGTTAATAAAGCCGAGGTGCCGGACTACTTTGACGTCGTGAAGAAACCAATGTGCTGGACTGTAATCGACGGCAAATTAGACAGACATCAGTATTGGGACGTGGAAGAGTTCAAGGTATGGTATTCATATTTGCTTATGTTCATACCAGCTAAGGATTCTTCTAGAGTGACGTCCAATTGGTCACCGACAATGCCCTCCTGTACAATAAAGCAGGAACGCCATATCACAAGGCTGCGCTTCGTATTCAATCATCTTCCCAGCCGATACTTCTGGAATTGGACAGCCTAGCCTTCAAACATTTCGATGTACCTTTGAACGGCGAACATGTCGATGTCAATGGAACCTCGAAGGCTGTGGAGCCTAAGGACGAAGCGTTTACCCCCAATCTTAGCGACCTCCAATCTCTGCCTTCCATCGGTGATTTGGAACCGCCCTTGAATCTCCTTGAGCTCATTTGCTCCCCCAATGAAATCAAAGACGATCTCAACTTTATACTTGAGGACGATCCCATCGAATCCCTGTTCAAATTTGAACTCGAACGAGAGAAACCTCCACCTCCACCACCCCCACCCAAACCTCGCAAAGCATCCAAAGCCAAGCACGATCGTTCCGAATACAACGCGAGACGAAGGGAACAGAGGGCTGCAGCGAAGGCCGAGAGGGAGGCTGCTGCCAGAGCTGCTGCTGAGTTGGAAGGAGAGGGCCAACGAACTATGCATACCACTACCGTCGAAACATCGCAGGCTTTCGTCGACGAACAAACGCCCTCTACTTCATCTATCGTTGCTTCCAGGACATCGAGACCCAAACCCGAACCCCTTCCTTCTCATCCCGAACTACTGGATAGCGTTGACAATAAAGGGTCCTTCAAGTATTTCCACGCAGGTTGGATCTTGCCTGCCGATACGCGAAGAGGCGGTCGTGCACCACCAACCATTGGTTTTCCTCCTCCCAAGAAAAGGGCAAGGACAGGAACAAGCGAACGAGCGGCGTCTGCACTCTCCATGTTCAGCACTGCAGAGGACGAAAACCAGACTTTGCGGTCTGGTAGTCAAGGCGTAGATCAAGCGCCGAACATGGAGATCGGTCCGTCGGGAGCAGCACAGCCGGAAGAACCGCCCCAGCCAATGGAGATTGATCAAACAATGGGCATACCAGCCGAACCGGCGCCGTCGGTGGATCCGACTGTAATCCCACCAGGACACATCATTCACAATCCAGATGGCACAATTATCATTGAAGAGCTCGATACCCCTGCCATCAGGAGAGAGAAGAATAACCGAAGGAAGGCAGAGAGGGCAAGACTATTGGCCGAAGCAGAATTCGAACCTAGTCCACCGAGTGAAGCAGGAAGTGAAGCCGACAAGGATGCGCCACAGGAGCGGCCCCGAAGAGAACGAAAGCAGACGGCGAAAGCGAAGGAATCCACGTCCTATGGTCGTGGGCGCAAATCGGTTTACATTCCTATTGCACCCATTACTTCAACACCTTCGGAACCCGGGCTCGTGGAACTCAACGGAGGTAAGACTTTGGAGTCTGGAACGCTCGGTATGTCCATATTTACTGTGCCTCCGAGAGTGCAGAAGCTGATGAACCTGTCTCTCTAACAGTGTGGGCCAAGTCCAGTAAGTATCAGCATACATACCTTGAGATATATCTTTACTCAGACTTGCCAGGTACTTTCCCTTGGTGGCCAGCTGTTGTTTTTGAAGAGAACGATCTAGAAGTTCCCATCAACATCAAAGTATTGCAGGCGAATGAGATCAAAAGGTTGAAGGACCATACTGTCACCATTATACGGTTCTTTGACAAAACAAATTCTTGGTATGGAATTTCTGTTACTAGCTACTGCACTTTACTGATCTTAATTCTTGAAAGGCAATGTGTGGCACACGATAAGCTGCGGATGCTTGGTGAAGATAAGGGTTCGTATAGCATATTCAGCCTCGCTCTGCAAACCCACTCATGATATCACAGCGCTTGACGAGGACTTACTGGCCCCGAATTCTCGTAAGCAGCATTGGAAGACTTCTAAAATGCGGGGGGATTGTCGAGATGCATATAGGTCTGTCCTTAATGGCACCACTTTAAGTGATTCATAGACTAATTTTGACATAGGCGAGCCATAGCGGAGATGCAAACGGCAGAAGGTGACGGAGCGGAACAGGATGCGAATGAAAACAAGAACGAAGATGAGGGTTGAGTGACTGGCCGTCTGATATCTTTACTTGTATCTGCACCATTTGAAGATTCTCAGACTGAGGTTTTGATTGTACAATGTAAATCTGATGTATTTTTATGGTAATTTGATATTACAAGTAATGCTCAGTTACCTCCAGTACCCAAAGGCTTGGCCAATACTATGGTCAATGAGTTTGAATGCTGGCTCATTCTCTTCCTGTTTGAAGGAATCTGCTGGATGCACCCATATCTCTCTACCAACAATACCAATTGCCTTGCCATTATCCTTGTTGCTCCCAAGTAGGGACTGGACCATTATCAGCATTACAATGCCTTAAAATTGATTCAAACTCACTATGTATTGCTCAATGATGAGCTCCATTGGTGTCAATAGTCCTTGTTCTCGAAAAGGGACAAAGAAATCATCTGGGGCAATCTACCAAGCTGATAATCAGGCTTGGTTCAGAAGTGATTCAAGTGGGTAGAGAGAACCTTTGTTACAGTTGCATTTGGGCAAACTGTCATGGGTGTCAATTATTCAATATAATCAGGTAAAAGACCAATGTAGTACATACTACAGTTGATTGTAATGTTCTTGTCTTGGTAAAAGTTGGAGGTGGAGCACATGAAGTGGACAATGCCAGCCTTAGAAATACTGTACAATGGCATTGTGGCACTAGAGTAGAAGCCATAAATTGAAGCAGTAAGGATTACCTTCCCCTGGAAACCATGTCAGTTAAGGTTTTGATGCTGGAAAACTTGTAATGCAAGGGCAGCAGTATACAACTGCCCAACAAGGTTGACATCAAGAGTTTTTAGGTTTGGTTTGGTTGTTGATTCTGATGAAGTATGAGATGCACTGTCAAATCCAGGAAGCCACAATTCCGGCATTTGCAAAGACTAGAACAAAGTAGTGGCCATGAGTGACAAGAACAAAATAGAAAGCTACAAAAGTGTAGGGGTGACATACAGTAGTCAATATGTCCAAACATCTGCTTTCCTAATTCATAATGCAGCAAATTGCTCTTCCCAGGAGGTTGTATCCATTTTAGAGGCAATAGCAATGCTGACAAAAGATAGATGCATGATAGTGATGAACCTTGATGAGTTGGTCCTAAAGCACCTACATCTGACTGGCTTCAGAATTTAGGTTGGAGGCCAGCTCCTCCAAGGCTGGTTCATCAATATCACTCAAAATCAGTCAAACACTAATTCTTCCTTAGACAGATATCCATTTGAAAAAGTGAATGATTCCTTACCCTTTTCCAGCAAGTTCCTTAGCAAGTGACAGGCTGATACCTATTGGACCATGAGTATATGATAGATAAGAAAGAGTAGATACTTGCCAGAAGCTGCTCCAGTAATGAAGGCCACATCACTATTAATATCAACTGGATGGTCCATTTCAAGAGGGGCAGAAGCAATGATCCTTGGGGATTTAACTGAAAGAAGATTCTTGTTCACAAGTAGGACTGCCAACAGCTCAGCTCAGCTCACTCCTGGCTTGCTTGCGGAGCACTGATCCAGCTCTGGCTCTGGAGCCATTTGTAGGCGAGTGGCTCCACTCTGGTGGCTCTCTGCTTTTTCAATGCAAAAAAATTACCCACAATATTGCTGTATGCATCTAGAAAGCATTGTTCAGCCTTGAGGTAAAAAAGGAAACTAAATGGGACATCATGGGGACAGTCACTGTCAATTGCCAGTGTAGACCCGGGAGCCACTTACCCCTAACAGCTCTGTTAGCCATTATGGGCAAGCGGCTCCACACGGCTCGGCTCTGGAGCCGCTGGAGCCGGCGAGCGAGCCGAGCCGTTGGCACCCCTATTCACGAGACATTCATTCCCACCAAATCTAAACATTTGCTTACACCAGCTCCCCAGTCAAAGTTTGGGCAGAGACCTGAATCACTGGTTCTGTTACCCTGATCTGTGAGTTTGGGGCCCCCATGCAAAATTAGTAAGAGGGAATGGTCACCTCTGATATTCCACATTGAAGCCGGATTTCAAACAAAGACAATAGCCGAGTCTTACACATTGCCTGATATCAATTGTATAGGCACAGTTTAAAGCCATAAGTCGTTGACGTCAATCTAATGAAATCCATAGTTGACAATTGATTGATTCTTATCAGAATTCAAACATCATGTCCCGTGAACAATAACTGGAGGTATTATAGATCTTGTAACTGCGTCAATAGACAATCACAACACAACAGAAGGTGAGCCCTTGGTGACAAGAATGATCATAATATACACGTCAATGATTGAGGAACAGTTCCTTGCAAACGTAAATTACCCTAATCACAAGATAGCACAGAATCAGGCCAGTTGGCTGATTATGAACATATCAATAGAAGTGGGAACATATTCAACTAGGATATCAGGCCCCAAGCACTGCTGACACACCGAAAGAAGTATTCACTATCCAGGCCGCAGGACAGGGTCTTCGTGGACATAATCTAGTCCTCAAACAATAAACTGCGATAAGAAAAAGGGAGAAGACTACTTGACCAAGCGCAACCAATTGTCGGAGAGAGCGCGTAGAAATCGGTACACGGAAAAGGTGCTTCAAGTTCCGAGACCACAGAACAAAGGTAAGTTGGAACAGTAGGTCTATATCTTATATAACTTTGTGGTGAGATTTAAACTTGGTATTGAGCAGTCGAGCTACTTACTAGTTTTGCGCCACAGCACGCTTGGCTCCTGTCGATGGTCCGGCTTCAATGAGGTAAGCATGCTTTCAATCAAGTGTCCAACATCTGAGGTCGTCGGGCCCCTGTTGTAGGAAGAGCATTGAGCTAATTGTCATATTGACTTGAACTACACTGTCATGATCCTATCCAGCCCAACAAGAACCTGTCATACCGAAGCGAAACAAAATCCTTCCAAGCCTTCCAAACCTGATCCCGTAGAGTTCTGCTCAAGTATTGATTGCGTTGGAGGTGACCGGTTACGGATTGAGTGTTATCGGGCAACCGTATCACTTTGACACGCGCGAACGTCAGGGAAGCTAAGGCTGGAAAAGGGTAACCGAGGGAAATGGATGAAGTTTTGAATCCTAGCAAGCTTTACAGTATCCAGTGTGCAGTTGAGTTGAAGCTGATTCCTTGACGCCCGAGCAGAATATTCCATGAAATTTCAGTTCGGAAAATACGACAATGATCATTGGACTACTCACTATAGAGATCGAGGATGTCATATTCAACTTCCGAGGATAGTAGTGAATTTTGGAGTCTCTTTCTTGAACCGCCAGAAATACTACTTGTGCAGGGAGAAACGCTGAGTAATAGATTTAAGAAGGTGGTGGAAGATGGTGAAGATACAAATGCTGATGTCAGCACGCTGCTCAGGCTGTTCAATTGGCCGCGACCAAGCGCTCGTGCCACTTTTCCGACGTCCGGACTACGGGTGGTCTCTCACATCCTTTCTCAAGGACTTTTCTTGCGGCTGGACTGCGGTGATTGGATTCCAATTTTTTAATCTAAGCCACAAACGTCATGGAATCGGATGTCTATGTCAATCTGCCTTCAAGGGGCCTCCCAGAAAAAGTTCGACTTGGGGCATCATTATTATCTGAGCCATGCCATGTTCAAAACGCATGCTTGTTCACGTGGATTCATATCTTTGACGACAATCAGCGCCGTGACTCATCTAACCTAACTGTTGGCAACATTGGCAGCGGTAAAGAAGCATCAAGATCTCGAAACTGAATTCGGGCCACAGACGATATGTATTTTACTCTCCAAGTAGAGCAACCGCAAAAACCAATTTGGGCGAAACCGGTGGTCTGAGTCTCCAGGATCTACCTCCAACGGGACTACTCAGCTTTTGACTCGGTTGAACAACCATATGATCCGAAAGTCACGAACATCGATTAGTAGTCGCAAATGCGGGACCGCGATAGTGGACTTATTTATTGACCAGATATGTGGCTGTCTTCGTGGAATTTTCTACTCGACTGGAGCACCTTTTCCTGGTAACGCCCTGCTCTCAGAGAGGCGTCGGTGGCGCAATTTCAAGTCTTTCAAATAAGGCATTTGTTCTAGACCTAGTACTTCGATAACCCACCAATCCTTCGACGTCCATCCGAGCCCCACAAGTAACATCATGGAAACGGAATTGAATGTGACAGTGCGGGTCTTCTGTCCTGCCGATTTCGAGGACGTGAAGACGCTCTTCTCGTGAGTCGAGGAATTTTTAGTTTGTGTGCTCCAGATCCTGACGGTCTTCGCCTCCTAGGATAGGCATTGTTGGATGTATGTCTCTGCCACCTCTGTTCATTGCCTACCCTTTTGCTCATGCTCAATCTAGCCGGCAGTCCTGGTCGTTCGACTTTCTTCCTGAGCTACACGCACATTTATTCAATTATCGCGTATCTCTCACTCACTTTCGGCCTCCGTTGCATATTGTATGGCTCATCTACGGGGCATTATGCGGGAATGATGGTGATAGGCCTAGCCGTCGCCTACCTACTGTGGATTTATGCAGAGATACATCAATTCTATGAAGGTTATCGTCTTGCCAGCCTAGCAGGTGATCTTAGGGATATCCCGGGCTATTACCGACTCCAGCGCTCGGTGACTGGTGAATACATACCTGTATCAGCCAGCTGCTTTTGGGTGGCAGAGGTCCCCTCCCCTCAATCAGGTGGGGGCAGAAAAGTCGTTGGTTGCGTGGCACTAGGTATCAACACTTTATTTTAAGCATGTGAACTATTTGACCGACAATTGTGTCAGACAGTTCACCGGAGGACGCTGCCTCAGCGGAGCTTCGAAGACTCTCTGTATTGCCGGGATTTCGTCGTCGAGGGGTTGGCAGTTTGATGTTGCGGACCCTTCTGTCACACGCAAGCCAGCTTCACCTCCGCAATGTTCGTGTGACTACCACCAATTTCCAGATGAATGCAGTTCGTCTATATGCTAGGCATGGATGGATTGCTCAGCCGATGAAACCTATTCGCATAATTGGCATACTGACATTTGGACATGTTGAGATGGAACTTTGCTTAGGGCTGCATGACCAGAGTCAACTCGAACAAAATGCTTGAGGACTTGGTCTTCCTATTTCAATAACACATAATCTCTACTTGTAATCAGCTTGTTTATCTAAGACCGTTAATACTGGAGGTGAAGGCGACGAAGTAGCTCAGTCTAATTTTCGGGAAGTATCATGAACGCAAAAGCCCAGCCGAATGCTCCGTTCCATTCTGAGATACAATATTATGCCTATGCGCAGCCTTTGATTATTTCATGGCCGCGAGGTACATCATAACACCGTTCGGCTTGATAATGCCTCGACATACAATTCAAATCTCCATTATACTGTTTGGGCGGGTATGCTCATAGGAGTAAGCAATTCGCCCGTCAAGTAAGGATAAAGGTGGGGACCGTGGGGTCTTCGGTGTTGGCGCAGATCTTTCTGACCAACCGGGAAAGGGTAGAATCAATCTGATATGTGGACAAAGGCGTTACTGTGTTGATATCGACTATACAAAGGTAGCCGTCCAGTGCCCTATGGTAGAACCACTATCCTGATCCGAGATATTTTTGCCTCGAGAATTACGATCTCCACGACGACGATGCATTTAGCCAAGCCTGCATCACGGAGAGATTGTGTTGTAAGTATTCGATTCAGCGGCGGAGTGACGGAAGCCCTTGAGAATTTGGACTATTTGGATAATATCCGATAGAGTCGAGCCGAATGCTTGTGTAGTATTGTCCAGTAGTGTCATACTCCGTATACACCAACCAAAGAGTGGTCTCGCGTAAAGGCAGGGGCGCCCTAGAAGAAGCCTCGGGCATTTGGCTAATCTGACACAGCGAGCATGTCACTGAAGACAAACAGTGCTGCAGAGTTCCTGGGGCCAGGCATCGATCTGATCGTAACAGGGAAAGGAAGAGGATTCAGCCGGTATGCCCCACCAAAATTACGAGTTCCCTCCAGTAAGACTTTCACCGGGTTTACTTGTGCCAAAACCGAAGGCGTCGACCCTCGGATTACTTGTCCTAAACAGAATGGAGGTTCTCCAGTAGGACCCAGCAGGACGTACTTGATTATTCATTTGCAGAAGAGAAAACTGCGCCCGCTGTTGGAGCGTCGACAGATATCTGGAATTTGCAAGCCGATCTCTTCTTGTTTCATCCAAGTGCTTCCGCGATACTCAAGAAGTTTGACAGAGGGTGCTATTAATATGAGTGCGGCTAGGAACTGAGGACGACGAAAATATGGCGACTCCGAGGGCAAAAAGGCTAAGTAACGGCAAGCGGTGCGGCAGGGCGGGGATGTGTTTTGCTTACTCAGCCAAAGTCTTGGTCTCTGGACTTTTTTTCACTCGCATCGATGGAGGGGCCTACGGCACATCCTTATGTGCACGAACCCGTTCTCTATATCTCAAATGTTCCTTCATACATCACGGATGAAGCCCTCGCCGTGGCATTTCTGACTTGCGGTCCCTTGAGGCCAAAAATTCAGCGCGATCCTAACGCTCAAATAGTCGGAGGAACTATCGAGTTCAAGTTTTTAGAAAAGGGTGTGTGGTGTTTATTTTTGACTCCTCTGGAGTTTGACGACCTCAATCTGTCACATAGCCGAAAAAGCACTGGCCACTTTGCAGTCACGACCTATTCCAGGCATAACACCCCCAGTCTCCCTCGTATTGTCTCCTTATCCCCCTACGAGCCCCCCAACACCGCTACCTCCACCTTCTGCCACTCCTCGTCTTGTCAAGCACCTTCCTCCAGGATACACAGACTCCCAACTCTACGATTTATTCCGACCATATGGAGCCCTTGCTTCCGCTCGTGCTCAGACACACTTCGCCCCCGATACCGGTATGATCGAGTTCTGGAATGAGGACGACGCTCGAAGAGCCGAGGAAGCGTTGCACTGTGCCGATGTCGAGGGTCAGAACATCGCTGTTCAGATATACCAGCCCAAGCGCTCGGCCAGTGGTACCATACCCGAATTCAACGCAAATGCACCTACCTTCATTCCAGGAGGTGGGGTGTATTCTAATAGCCCTTATCCTGCACAAGTGAGTGAGAGTAATTCAATTTATTTTGACCTTTGCTGGGTCTTGCGACCTTTCCTTTCTATGTCTGGAACAATAACGCGTGTATCATAACCTTGCCCACCACGCGTTGGTGGTTCACCGTTTGGCCTTGTTTCTTCTTTCTATTCTGTTGCCTTCTGCTTGAATCATTGATCTGACATCGTCCCAGTACTCTCCACCTCGACCGCACCCATACAGTCCAAGAAATTCCATGTCTCCAATACCTCATTTCGTTCATGGTCCCGGCCAGCAAGTTCAATTGGCGCCCCTTTCAGGCCCCGGGTCAAATAGCCACAGTGGTCTCATTGATCCCTGCAATCTTTTCTGCAAAGTAAAGTTTTTTGTCTTTGTTGGGTAGCTCTAGCATTCAGACTTTTACGTGGCAGAATCTTGATCCCGAAATTGATTCGAACGGACTTTTCACTCATTTCCGCAAGGCAAGTTTTCTCCTGAATGTTTGTCTTGCTGTCATTCATCACTCGCTTTCAGTTTGGCCAGATAGTGAGGTAAGGACTTCGTGGATCTAGAGTTACTCGAGCTAAGGTTTCGTACAAGTGCTCGCGTCATGCGCAACGAGAATGGCGAAAGTCGCGGATTTGGCTTTGTCTCTTACCAATCTCCCGACCAAGGTACTTTAAATCTTCCAGAACTTGACTGTTATTGACGATTTTCTTTGAGCCGCTGCTGCTCTTCACGCCATGAATGGCATACAACTTGGGTCCAAACAGATCGTCGTGCGTCTCCACGAGCCTAAGCAACTTCGTCAGGAGAAGCTTGCCCAACGGTTCAGCGGACATGGCAACGGACATCCTAGGAGTGCTAGTGGCGCAACCAGCCCAACAGCGAGTGAAGGTGGTGATAGCTACGGCTATGGATCTCCGAGACATGTGTCAAGCGCTTTGGGAAGCCCTGTGGGCAGTGGGCTTGGATTGAGTCCGACGCCAGACAGGGAAAGACCGGACAGAGGCAGACGAGGGAGCGGCAGCTATTATAATGTAGGCTTACTTTTATGGCGCTGGTTGCACGTGTTGATTGCTGGTTAGGCTGCTTTATCCGGTACGCTCAACTTACCTATGCGATACGACGATCTCGCCGCGCTCTCCCCAGTTGTTCGCAAAGAGGTGCTTACTGGCGAACTTTCTCGCCGGGTGAAGAACTTGGGAACCGTGCCAGCATCCGAGATCGACTCTGTCGTTGAAGCACTAGTTGCCGTCTCCCTCAGTGAGGTGGTGAAGGTGATTGAGGATCCTGAGAAATTGGCTGACCAAGTCAAGAGTATCCAAGGTTCCCGAACCGACTCGCCGAATAACGAAGATGAAACCCACTCCCAGAGCCGGTCCACCTCCCAAGACTCGAGGTTATTGGATCCTAACGCATTAGCAGCTACTGCCTCTGCACCTGAGCATCCCTCAACACCGATTTCCGTCAGTGCATCACTTATGTCTACGCCTCCACGGACTACGAGTCCATCTGGATCCTTGCCACCGGTTTCGGAGAGAGACAAGATGGTAAGTGCAGTCGCCAAGCTTGAGGCCGACACGAGCAAGCGAGATCTGTTGACGGACCTGATCATGGGATTGCCCAAGAGAGAACGAGCGATGTGTCTCTTCAATCCCGAAGTGTTGAGAGCCAAGATTGAGGATGCTAAGGTCGTGCTGGAAAGCATGGAGGAAGAGGAAGAAGGCGGTCAAGAACCTGCACCGCCACCTGTCACGCCCAAAAAGCGTGCGACAGCGAAGGTGGCGGATGATGGTTCTTCGCCATTAACTCCAGACCTGTCATCCCGAGGACCATCGGCGATGGCCTCGCCTCTACCTGGTACACCTGGTACACCTACACCGGCTCCCGGAGCTAACGTTGCCTCTCCTTCATCCACAGGCCCGCAATACACATCCGTCGCAAGCCTTGCCAAACTTCCTGCTGCTGAAATCATTCGGCTGGCTAATGGAACTGGTGGAAAGGCAGGCACCGTGGCTGAGGGTGTCTTGCCCAGCCCAGACCCGCTCGTTATTGCTGCTACAGATGAGTTTATTGACGGATTGATGGGCAAAGCGCCGCAGATGCAGAAACAACAACTGGGCGACAAATTGTATGTATTTACTTTAACTCCGAGAGGGACCAGGAGGCTTACTGTGCGCTAGGTTCAAAGTCATCAAATCTTTTGGTATCAAGTCTGCGCCAAAGGTCACTATTGCTCTTCTTGATCAGGAGGATTTGCGTGCCCTGGCCCATCTTATGAACAGCTACCCATCTGTGTTGAAGGACAAGGCACAGGCGGTGGTACCCGCGAAGTGAAGAGGCAGGAACGAGCATTCAGCCGAAAGTAATGCCTCCTTCACCTTTCTTCATGCTTCGGTTCCCATGGAATACTAATTGGAAAATATCGTCTTCATCCTACTCTCTATCTTTCATCAACACCATCTTCATCGACCACTCATTACGCAGATCTCGCATTTATATACGTACCACCTTAGTTTTCCTCTTTTCTGAATCACGGCATGTTTTCACGACTTTGGCCTTCTCAAGCGTATTCTTTTTTGTGTCTAATTCAACCTACACATCTATATCCGAGGTGTATGTCAAGTAGTGGGTGCGTCAACCCTTCTCCACGCTGTCTTCATTCGCTAATCTTCGCTTGTCAGCTGTAGAAGGATGTACACCTCCACAATGCATCGCTAGATGACGGCCGCCCATATCCTTTCCTCCGGGCTTCCGGGTTCCGTTATTCCCTTTTTTCTCAGATATCCTCGTATACGCTTCATGTCCCTATTCATACTTACGCTGCTCGTCTATTGGCATACGCGAACTGCCCATTTCACGACCCTTAACGATTCGTTACGATCTATTTTCCCGTCCAATCCATCAGATTTCGTATCACTCCACACCTATCGTGTCAATCTTTGTGAGCCATCAGATTGCGCTTACTCGATGAAATATGGGGCAATGGTATTAATAGATACCTTTTTGGCTTTGAGGCTACCGAGTAACAGGTGGTAACTGTTGGGCGTTGGACCCTGTTGGGATCCATCCGAGAGGTGGTTCCATTTTTTATGTAAATTTCAGAGCTATATAAAACGGCATATCTTTGACGATTTCAAACACCCTAAAAGCCTTCTCTCTATCTAAGCTTGATCTCGACTATCATGGCACCCATTCCCGTTGCTGCTCTCTCTGGCGACGCACCGACGAAAGCTGATGTCAAACAAGTTCTATCTTCCATCCGACCAACATCCGTCATCCATCGAACGCCCTGGAGGCCACCTGTAGCCAAATCCGCCGAAGGCATCTACATCGAACTCGAGGATGGAAGGCGACTTATAGACGCTGTCGGAGGCGCTGCTGTCGCTTGCCTGGGAAACAGTCATCCTGTTGTTATTCAGGCTATCAAAGATCAACTAGATCGCGTACCTTGTGCGTTCTCTCTATTTTGATGTCGAAACGGAGCTCCTCTTAACCTAATGGGGACCGCTCAGATGTCTACAACATGCAGCTGTCCAATGAACCTGCCGAAGAGCTCGCTGAAATTCTGGTCAAGAGTGGAGAAGGCGCTTTCGAATTATGTGGTTTCGCATCTGGAGGTGAGTTCTACTGGTTTTAGCTGTGGTTTCCTCGACTGACACTGGCCAAGGCTCTGAGGCTATGGAGGGTGTCTTGAAGCTCGCTAGACAGGTGTGCACCATTCATTTATTTTATTCTATCAGAACACAGTCTTTATCGCGTTCCTCAGTACTATGAAGAAACTGGCCAGCCGCAACGGACCAATTACATCGCGCGTCAACTTTCCTTCCACGGTAACACACTATCCACACTATCTCTTGCTTATCACCCCGGTCGTCGAGGACCATATGAGGCCGTGCTCAACCAGCAAAATTTCCATCATGTTTCTCCTGCCTATTATGCACGTTTCGGCAAGCCTGGTGAAACGGAAGAACAGTATGTCGAGCGTCTGAAGAAGGAATTGGAAGATAAATTCATCGAGTTGGGGCCGGATACGGTTATTGGATGTACATTTCTTCGTTTTTTGATGACACTTGCTCGTAGCTGATCAACAAAACAGTCGTTGCTGAGACGGTTGTAGGAGCAACGACAGGGTGCGTTCCAGCACCAAAAGGATACTTCAAAGCGATGAAGGAGGTTTGCCGTAAATATGGCGCGCTGTTTATCCTTGACGAGGTTCGTTACCTGTTCACGAGAGCCCACATCTTATTGAACTCGGATGCATCAGGTGATGAGTGGCATGGGTCGAATGGGAACTATACATGCCTGGCAGTCGTTCGGCGATGGCGAAGCGGTACGTTGTCTCTGTTGATTCGATTTCGTACTTGTCTCACTCTTCTTGCTTCCAGCCCGATATCCAGGCTGTCGCTAAAGGTCTCGGTGGAGGGTTAGTTTTTATCCTTTTCTATTCTTCCGCGAGTTAATATTTAAACCCGAATTCGCTCAGATACGCATCGATCGGTGCCGTGCTTATGTCAAAGCAAATAGCTGAGGGCATAAAGTCGGGATTCTGGAAGCACGGGCACACATATCAGGTACGTAGGCATGATTCAGTTTTCTATCTATCCGTCACTGAGCACGAGTACAGGGTAATCCGCTGGCATGCGCTGCCTCCGTGGCCGTTCAGAAAGTCATCGCATCCGAGAACCTGTTGGAAAACTGTCGCAAACAAGGAGCTTACCTAGGTACGTGCCATGTACTCAATGCTAAGCAAAACGGTACTCATCTCGTCCCAGAACAATTGCTCCGAACACGTTTACAGGGCGATAATGCCCTCGCAAAGCCATATGTCTTCAATATCCGAGGAGGCGGACTTTTCTGGGGCATCGAGTTTGACACTGACACACCGGAAGCAGCTGGCGTCAATATGAAGGGTAAACCGCTTGCTATGGATGTGCAGTCTCGTGCTCTCGAGAAAGGGCTTGTAATTATGGGCTTCGCTGGTGGATCAAATCTCGAGGGAACCAAAGGCAGTCATGCAGTGCTTGCTCCTGCATATAATGTAACCAAGGAAGAGATTGAGAAGATTGTGAATATACTTGTGGAGGCTATCGAGGAAGTACTGAAAGAACATGCTGTTTGAATTTATGGGGCTTACGGATGTGTACATGTACAGTAAAATTTGTCGTGTATCTACAAGTTGTGAATGAACTGATTCGGGAAGAAAGTTTGGGCAGCACAAACTCGTAAATAAAGAGACTGTCTCAACGAGTTGGGACTTGCTCATATCCTCGACTTGACTGGTCGTGAACGAAACCTGGGAGGTGATAGTATCACTGGATGAGGGCCTAACCGTGGTTCCCGTTTCCTGGGCTCCGCGAGGCTTACGCAACTTTCTCATCCGCATTCACGGGTGCTTCGTCCAGCGCTTGTACGAGCGCTTCACAAATGTGTCTTTTCGACACCTATAAGTACTCGTATATGTTATAGAACATCTACAGATCTCTGCACAGTACATTTACAGCTAATTTGTGCAACTTTTGTCAAAGAAAACTGCTAATCTTGTGGTTTTTTGATGCATTGGTCTGTCTCTGAAGCATTTTTATGTAGCTCTGGGTAATGGTTTTCTGTGCTTATCCTCTAGAGCATTCAGAGAGGTGCTTACACTAATGAACTGTTCTGTGTAAGCACTCTATAACATATACGAGTACTTATAGGTGTCGAAAAGACACATTTGTGAAGCGCTCGTACAAGCGCTGGACGAAGCACCCGTGAATGCGGATGAGAAAGTTGCGTAAGCCTCGCGGAGCCCAGGAAACGGGAACCATTGAACAGGCCCTGAAGTTGTCCCTGAAGTTGTCGTTTGCTAATTGTGACGAGCAAAAAGAAAGGGGTTCATTAAAAGGCCTTTTGCAACTGGTATTAAAAAGTGGTGCCTTTGCGCGGAAAATCGCGGAAAAACGAATTCGTTCCGAACTCGTAAACACCTATCATCCTCTCTCTTCTGGTTCGGCTCTGGTCGGCTCTGTTTGGCTAGTACCTATAGCGCGCGACTTATTGGTCTGAAAAGTAGACTCAGGGAGTCAGGCAGAAGACATGCTCAGGAAAAACCGTCCCTGTATCTTGTCTCGTTCAACCATTCAACCATTCGAATGGATTTAACAAATATCCAAACCCGCCTTTCAACCTACTCCTTCAATCTTCCGCGCTCCGCAATGCGCCGTCTGTCCGCCATCCGAATCCGCCATCCGAACCCGAATCCCATATAAACCAGGGGACTTGCTGATCCCAACATCCACCGTCAACATGAAGTTCAACGCATTCCTTACATTCATTTCTCTTACACTCTTTTCTTATCAAACTCTCGCCGTCCCTCACCATCCTAGGGACGATGGCAACAACCAAAAGGACTGGCTCAAACTTCACAACAAGGAGCGACGAGAACATAACGCCGACAAACTATCTTGGGACGATGACCTCGCTCAACGGGCTCAGCAATACGCTGAACAATGCAGACTTGAGGTTCTGGATGTTGCTCCCCTCGGTCGTATGTGTCTTCTGGTTACGCGTGGTATCCATATATATCTGATCAAACCGATTGCTCTGGGTTTCTACAGAGAATCTTGGGTATGGATACAAGCCCAATGAGGTTTTCGAACTCTGGAATGCTATGGAAGGTATGTGGATACCATTTTCCTCCTCATTTCCTTCATGCTAACTTAGACATGGTTCGAAAGCCAATTACCCTAACGATGTCGAAGAAGCTACCCCATGGATGCAAATTGTGTACAAGCCGACCCAGAGCGTTGGATGTGGAAGCGCTTCTTGTCCAGGATATGGAGAGATGAAGTGGACTCTCAACGTGTGCTTGTATGACGTTGCGATCAGTGAGGATTACGCGTGAGTGCTTTATGGTGTATTTCTGTTGAAGGCTTCTCATACATTGTGCAGCAACAACATCGGTCCTGGTAATGGTGGTCAGGGTAAGAAGAAGCCCAGCAAAGAGGAGAAGGACAAGATCACAAAGCCACCAAAGAAGAAGGAAAGTCAATCACAGGAAAAGGAGAAGAAGCCTGAAGAGCATAAGGAGGAGGAGCAGAGCAGCGGGTAAGTCATTCACCTCTTGAAACTAGACGGAACCAACACTATTGGCAGGGAGGACACTTCCCGCCTGGATAGGGCGGCGTCCGTCATCCAGGGTTTCAAAGACAAGATCGGTAGTGATCCTACCGGAATGACTAAGACCTGGAATAAGCGTGATATCAGGCAGATTTGATTTGCACTCTGACCTTACTCTTACCCTTTTTCTGTTTCCAATTATCGGCGAGGCGTGTCTCGTATTATGTAATATTTATACACTTTACTACTACATTTGATGTTGCTCTGCGAAATTCAGTCCCATTTTCGAAATTCGAAAGACGCTTTCCCTTCCTGAACGGCCCACACCCAATCCGGCGCAGATGGCTTAGGACCCGAATCATCACTGGCGTTCCAGCAATTCCAACGTAACGAAGGTCTATTGTCGAATAAATATACAACACAGAACTAAGGCATACGAGCCGGATTCGGTAAATGGTCAACATCATCGTAGTGATGTTTGAAGGTAAAATTCGTTGCTGACAGCGAAAAAATCAGTACCAGGAACAAGTAGTTTTATCCGGAAACGTTCAATTGAATGAATTATCATTAGCAAGATTCCTGCCCTCCCGTTGGCTAGCAGTTGACTTAGATGGCCTCGGCGTGATTTAGTCATAGAAGGCTTCGAAGAGGATATTAGAACCAAAAAGGAACAAAGAGCGAATCTAGTTCACGCACCGCCTGCTTTTATGTATTCTGTCGGAGACCCTCAGAGTAATCAGTTTCCCATTCCTTTTCAAAGATGTTATTTTTAGTTGTCTTTCCTGAGCAGCACCAGAACCGGCCTACTCGTTGGGAGAGAACGTCGTTTACGTACCGAGTGACTCTTCCTAAGCCAAGTCCTTGAAGAACAGAACGAACGGTGCCAATAGTCCAGCTTAAAAGCGGGGAAACAGCACGTCGGTATACTAATGCAGCGTCATTTGAGTGACAAACATTCGGATTGATGGTTGGTTGACTTTAAGATGAGAGAGAGTCGTGGGCGACAACAGGCTGGGTGTGAGCTGTCCATCGGGTAGTTGATGTGCTGGGATATGTCAAGGCGAGCAGGATAGTACTATTGGAGGCTTGGGAATGTGTTTGTGGACGCGTTCGCCTCGAGGACTCGTGTGTTTATTGGGGATTGGCGCCGGGCTGCACTTGTTGCTTGAGGTTTTTGTATCACCGAAGAGGTTCGACTGGGAGGAGTCAGAGGAGGCGCCGGGTATGGTAATCCGATCTGTCCAACATCAACGAAACCCCACCTGCTCTTTGTTCGTCCGGACGAAAGCGATCAGTAATCTTGGAGGCGACAAAGACATTTAAGACACATGAATGAGCTTGCACTCGAAGAACGTCGAGATGTGCAGGTGCCGTGGCAAATTCGGGTTGGGAGTTGTGGGGTGACACAGGCTAATCGTAATTGATTATGGAAGGGAATAGCTCACCGTAGAGGCTGTAGATAAATGAGTGTTTGTCGGGGACTCGTGGGTGACGGTTGGTCGCGAAGATCGTGCTTGAGCTTGAATCTGTCGCAACGGACACATTTAATGAGCTGCAGGGTAGATATTTGAACGTCATTGGAGGCGGAAGGCAAAGGCCTTGCTGCAAAGTACTTCTGAAGAGTACTTCATCCAGAACGCAATATGGTGACTACCGTTCGTCCACAGTGACAATAGCTTCTGCAAATGATGAGCAAGACATTGTTCCTTTCGGCTTGCACTGACTTGCATTTTTGCATGCCCATGCCCTCATGGCTCGTCTGGATGTTCGTACCTTCGTTCTATGACCAGGAAAAACCAAATCTCATCTTTTTCACTCTAAATACCAACAACTTTGCAATCTCCACACAGCAAGCAATGGAATCAACGTTCACATCCAACACTGCCTCCCATGTTTTCTCGTGTTTTGCTTTCAGCCTTCCTTCCCGCCCAACCCTCACCAGCGCCATCAGCGTACCATGCCCTTGGTCCAAGAATGTTCAGACTTTGACTTTCACGATAACCAAATCACGATTGTAGGTGGATCGCAGTACAATACCACGCATATAATTCACGACAATCGGGTGCAAGCCATACGTCAGGAGAGAAGGGAGCTAACGATTTGGGATGAAGTACGCTGATTGTATCCTTCCGGAGCTACCAGAGCATTGCTGACTGGCTTTATTGAATGGTTTAGTACGAACGAGTTCGAACCGGCGACGTTAACCTTACAAAGGTTGTGGGCACCAGTGATATATGTGACGATCCTTCTTCATGGACCCGAAAAGCGGTAGCTTGTCGTACTATCAGTGTTGCTCGCATTCGGGGCGAAGACAGAGAAGCAGAGTTTTTATATGTCGGATACAGTGGTCCGAAAGCTCTCGAGGTTGGTAATTCATACCCTCTTTCGGTACCACTGAATCTTCAAGATTTCCGTTTGATAGGCATTCAAACAAGACTTCCATAAATTTTCTGCTATAAGGTGCTGCCGACCCATTCAATCCTCGATTGACATGCGCCATGCTTACCATTATTGTTAGACATCCGAACGTCGCCCAGCTTTTTGGCTACAACGACAGTCAATATAATTTACCGGCGTTGATATTCTATGATGGTGAGTGCACCGGTTACATTTGTGTCTCGACCGCTAAAGTTCAACCTTGCACCACAGCACTCATTCCCTTGGGCCGCGTCCTCTCTACTGCGAGGAACCCTTTGGCACGGCTTCTCAAAACATATTTTAGTTTTCAAGTACGGCCTCTATAGCATGCCTGTGAACTTGACTGACGTTGCTACGAACAGCTTGGTATCTCTCGAATGATTGACGGCGGACGCTCAGTGGTACGTCTCCTTTGACTCGACTGTTTAACTTGTTCCAAGTGCTGACGGCGGAAGCTTAGCCCTCGGAAGAGCTATGGATTGAACCCAGGAGTGGTGCATTGCGGAGAGGGCCCTCTGTTAAAAGTGATGCGCTCTGGCTTGGCCCATTATCCAACGCACCCTCAACAACACTGCTTGATCCGCTATCTATTCAGACGTATAGCGATATGAGCACTGTTGCCGACTACCTGCTCAGAGTACTCCCCACAGATATTACCCTCGAGGAAATCATTCAACGGCGCAGGTGGCCTAGTATCCACAATAAACGTCTGACTCTCGTCGATGCGTGGTCATATCTTGCCAGCTCAATTTGGAAAAGGAACCAACGAGATATTATCGCTCGATGGACAGGAATTAGGGAGACACCGCGATATGTATTTAAACCCTCATGGACGAACGTACATGTCATAAACGATGGATCAGTACGGTATGCAACACATAATCGTAACTATGGTCTTTACTCACAGAGAACATAGGCTACGGTTCACTGATCTTCCGGCTCCCAAGGATCACTGGTATCGTTCTGAACTGTTTGATGGCTTGGACATTAGGAAGGCATGGCTTGTTCAGGCGCACAGCGTCTTTGGCCAACTTGGAATCCATGAAAAGGAATGGGAAGAATACTGTAAGTTCTAGGCACGTTCCGCTGTACGCTTGATCTCCTGATTTATTTTGATAGCGCTTACCCGTCGTGTCTATTTCTATTTACGCTGCACTGAAGCGCACACCTACCAGCAGGAAAATACTGATACCGCATCAAATCAACCTACCCCCTACCTCTTCATTCGACCCATCCCTCATCTTTCCGATGACGAAGTAACATGGAGGGCCTGGGCAGAAAGAGGGATATACTTCTGGTCGTTTGACCCTTTTGGGCAAGAACAGATGTCAGAGAGCATGAGAATCTCTTTGGGACTCCCATCCTTTACGATAGAGGTGGTGGTTCATGGGTATTCCTGGAACCTCGATGAATACAAAACACTTGAGAGGCTTCACATTTCCAGAGGATTTGATCCCAAGACAACAGACTATGCCTGTTCCCTTGGTTATCCACTTATGCAAGTTGTTGGGGACAAGCATCAATTCCGGGAATTGGGAGAATCAAACGGCATGTAGCAGTACCTATATTTCCTTGATTTCATGCTGATTTTCTCACCTTACGCAGATGGCCGCTTGGCATTGGAAGATGGGGCACCAATGATAGTGGACCACAACTCCTGTTGCCCAGATACTGCTAATTTACAACATCACACCTCCCAGATCCAACAATATGCCCATGATTGAAATCACGGATACAGAGGATGCAGGTAGTGAGAACGCTGCCCCGCAGTCCAGGAGTAAACGTTGTCGAAATGCCACAGATGTAAAGAACCTTGTCTTGAACTTGAAGCGGGGGAAGTGGGATGGCACGTCTCAACGAGTCACAAGGGCTGCCCTAGCGTTCGTGCACAAGTTAAGGAGGTGAAGATGACATTTGAGGGTAGCGTGTTGAAGAAGCGAGGTCAGGAGAATGGAAAGGCCAGGTAGTTGTAAGGTATAATATTAGTAAATGTAAACACACTTTGGATGAACAAGATGCAAGTCTGCAATATTGAGCCCGAAACATTGACAAGCAAAGGAAAAGGAGAATCATGAACGAAGTGTGGCCCCCAGCATAACAGTGAGTTTTTGTAGACCCTGAAACTGTGTATTGATTGTCATGGTTGATTATGGAATATTATAAACTACTCAGACTGGTCCCCGAGGCTGAGGGATGGATACTCGTAGACAGCGAAAGCGGGTGAAGCAAGTATGGCCATAGTACAAAGAGCGACTTCCTGGTTAAACTTGTCCCTCATTACTACTCGTCTCTTTATGTACCCCGATACTCATGCGCCACTAAATACTGAAGTCGGATCACCCAACAAGAAATGCTCATAACCATATACATATAAAGTACACTACGTACATAAAGTCGCAAAGCAGAGAACTATGGCTAGCTAGTCAAGTACACACAATCCAGTAAATAAATAATGCACACCGAATTAGAATGTCGCACATCGTTACAAAGACACCGTCCTTTCCACTCAAGCTCGAAACATCTACGCGGCAGCCGTGTTCCGCCCAGTCAAACTTCTAAAGAACCCGCCTACACCCCCGCCTCCATTCCCAGAGTTATTCGGAGTAGTAACGGGAAGCGGCAGCCCTGCACCTTGCTCAGTAACATCTTGTTCCTGTTCCTGATCTTCTCCTTCCTCACCATCGCCAGAAGTACGTTCACCTTCGTTTTGGCCTTTGGCAGATTCCGGTGGGGGATTGGTCGTGATACGTAGGAGAGATGTGTACGCTGCGTCATGTTTCGCGTTAGTACATGTTAGAAGAAAAGGGAGAAGGAAAGAGACACATACGTTGTCGACAAACGGGACAGAACCATCCTTTAGCCTTTCTCTTTCTCCTCGTGTTCGTCGCTGGGGTAGTCGTCGTTGTACCTGCATTCGTAGTGGTTGCATTCGCGTTACCATCGCCACCTTCCACAGCGCCTTCACCGCCTTCAGTGTTGTCAGCAGCGGCGGTAGTCTGCGTTATAGCACCACCAGCACCGAATTCAACCATGTTTAGGGCACATTCTTTACATGCTACCAGATGCCTGCACGGGAGAAGTACGACTTCACGAGGTGATGATAAGCAGAGAAGACATTCGGATGTAGGGTCTTCTTCTTCAGTTGTAATGGGTGCGGTAGTTGGTTGCGGCGGGTAGGTGTGCTGATTAGGGTTGGGAGTGGGTGGCTGGGCTTGTGGAAGAGGCGTGGTGGATGTCGGGTGAGAAGAAGAGGTTAAACCATAAATTTCGTGGAGCTGGAATGTGTGTGGACCGATCTGCGTTGTAATGCGTTTATTAGCATTCTTTGATGAAAAAGAAAGGATGAAAGGAAAAAAAGACGTACAGTAGCCTCTCTTTTAACGACTTTGACCACCCAAGGACGTGTATCGTGCTCTTCTTCCTTCTTCTGTTCCTGTGTCTCTCCTTCGCCCTCGCCTTCCGTCTTGGGAGCTTCTTGCTTCGCCCCAAACCTCTCCACACACAAATACGTCACTTGTTCATTCGGACTGTGCAACTCTGTGCCTTGATCGTCGAGAGCAGCCAATCGGATGGTAACCTTCACACCGTCGTCATCTTTCTTCTTTTGCTCCTTTGCTTCGGTTTCTGCGGAAGGAGAAGGAGACGAGGCGTCAACGACCGCCAGAGGCGGGCCCGAGACACTATTGTTGTTATTGTTGTCGTGACGGCGCCGGTGGAAAAAGTGGGTTATACGACGGCGGGAATGGTTGTGGCGGGAATCATTGGCAGGTGCCTCGTTGGCAGCGGAGTCAGGTTGGATCTGGGGTTCCTCAGCGGCAGTGGGAGGTGTTGTAACGGTGGTAGCAGCGGCTTTAGTAGCAGCAGTGGGAGACAATTCATATCTGCCCAATTCCAACACAGCCCCATCCTCCAATTTGAGCGTTTTACCGAAACCGCCCTCTACGATAGATTCAAACACCAACACCTTTGTGTATCTCGGTTTGGCGTTTGCCTCTGCGTCAGGAGGAGGAGGCATTCCTTCTGGATGACCTGGAGGTAACAAGACATTGACGTATATCCCACATTTGGGAGCGTCGCAATCAAACTCGAATTCCAATGCGTGCGCATGGTCATGCTCAGCGTCTTGGATGGGAGACAATCGAAGAGTGGGCCGTTTGAGATTTACAAGAGCTTGGAGTGTCGTCGTGGGCTGAGAAGGCTCTTTGCTCTTTTCGATCCATGATTTGACAATATCCATCGTGAGCTCGTCCTTGAGAAGCATTTTGTTCTTGTCTGCGGCGGACGTCCATGACGGACCTGAGCTGATAACACCGATATTTGGACCAAAGAGTGAGTCTGGAGACTTCTTTTCCTTGGGAGAAGTGGTATCGTTGCCTAGACCGTGGATGTTGTTGGTAGCGTTGGCGGCGGCATAGTTGGATGCTGCCATGTTGGAGGTGGTGGTTGTATTGTTAGCTGTTGTATTTCGACTCCAGAGAGCTACGAGGCAATGATTAGATGTGGTGGATATACGGTAAGACGGAGGACATACACCAGATTGAATAATTCATTTGGCTAAAGCTGCAATGCGGGGCTGCTGAGCAAGCACCGCAGTATCGTGGGAGTAACATGCCATTTATATTGTCGGCAGAGAACGCGCCGAGGGTATATCAGACTCTCCAGGCCCTCCGAGGACACCATTGCGCATGCTATTTCTGCACCGTGATGATCTAAGAGCTCCTGTCATTTCTAAATCTGGGTTTGCACACACAGTAAAGTAGCAGGACATGAATCTTGTAACATAGAATCCACTACAACTTCACCATAATTTTCATTCTACGACGGCTGCCCCGTTTGACCGAGGATACAGAACTATCTCTTCATCAGATTCAGACCCCTCGTTGGATGTACAACAATCTGTGTGAGATATCAATACCAGCATGAACTCGAAGGCAAGCGATATAGGTGCATACTATCCGCATTGAGGGCGTTGTAGAATTCTAGGATATCGGCAATAGTGGTAGAGCTTGCCAAAACCTCCAATTCCTGGAGCCGATTATCGTCCCTGACGACTTGCATAAGAGGATACCCAAGGGAACGAGCGAGTTCTGTCGTCTTGGGATCCAAATTCTTGGAAATTTGAAGCTGTTCGACGGTGTTGTAGATATCGAGATCCCAATATCGACCGACAAGTAGTATTCCAGTCGTAAAAGATGGAAGTCCCAAAGACTTTCTCGTGCTCTCTGACATCTCTTCTTGCCCCGAAGGGTCGAAAGACCAAAAATATTTTGCGCTTTTCGCCCAAGACATCCATATTGTCTCGTCATCGGACAGGCGAGGAATAGGTCGAATGAAGAGGTAACCAATAGATTTATCTAATGTGGCATCGGTATTTCGTTGTTCGTAGGCGCTCTCTTTAGTACGATAGAACTTGAAATCGAAATAACCAAGGATGCCTGTCCAGCGTAAGTCAGACAACTAAACATCCACAGTCGGAACTTGACTCACAGTATTCCTCCCATTCGTCTTTATGAATCCCCAACTGAGTGAAGATACTGTGCGCCTGTGCAAGCCATGATGCTTGAATGGCCAGTTCCTTATTGCCGTAAAACAACACATATTCCAAGTACCATTCATCCTTGAAATCCATGGGATCAGTGAATTTAATCCTATCGTCTCTGAGTACACATCGTCCGACACAAATGTTTGATACACACCGTACTGATCCGTCCTCCATGACCGTCTTGCGCTCGTCTTTCAACCACCACCTGTCTACACATACATATCGCGGCGTTTCTGTAAGACCCGTCCACCGAACAATGATATCTTTCTGATCCCTCTTCCAGAGCGAGCCAGCCAGATATGGCCACGCTTGGACTGCACCCATCTCTGCCTCACAAATCATGCCATAGGAGCTGACTCCCCAGAGGATAGCATCTGCTGGGAGTATTCTGGAGACGTAATCAACTACGGCGCTTGTATCACTATATGTCTGAATAGACAGTGGAGCAAGAGACGAAGTCGTGGATTTGGTGGTTAGTCGGGGGAGGGGCAATTGTTTACTGCTTTGAATATCCGGACCTTTCCGTAACGCGCCGCTTCTGGGATCAATCCATGCTGAACTCGTAACCTGTAAACTTCCCCAGTCAAGACTCAAAAGAAGGTAAAACTTTGCGTGAAAAGAGACATACAAATGCAATCTCGTCTTTAAATGGTTGCGTGGCATAGAGCTGTAGATAGGAATACTATCAGTCAAGCTTCACAAGCATCTACACAACATGACCTCGAAACGTACTTGAAATTCAAGATACACAGTAAGAATTGGGGACAGTTTGCCATTTATGAAAGGGACACGCTCCACAGGAATGAGCGCTGCAGGAAGGTTGATTAGCCATGGAGCTACAAATTTAATCAACACGCTCACCATCATAGAATATCAATGATGGTAAACCACGCCGGTCGTTGTAGCCAAAAAGCTGATAGATGTTCGGATGTCTGACTATAATAGTAAGTGTGGAGGAACTGAGCTGAATATTGAAGAGTAGGCCGCACTTGACAGCAGAAAATCTATCAAAGTCCTGTTTAAAAGCCTACATATCGAGTGGCGTGTAAGAGAGATCGACTAATATCGAGAGGGTCTGCACGCCCACCTCAAAAGCTTTCGGCCCGCTGTATCCAACGTGCAAAAACTCCGCTTCTTTGTCTTCACCACGGACGCGAGCAATACTGATAGTAGAACTAGCGTTCATTGTCCGCCAAGAACGACCGTATATCATGCCGGTACCAATGACCTTTGTAAGGTAGACATCGCCAGTTCGAACTCGTTCGTACTAAGCCATCCAGCAAAACAGTCAGTAAAACTCCCTGGTAGATAAGATCAGCGCACATCATCCCAGATCGTTTGCTTTTTCTTCCCTTTATTGTGTATGACTTGCACTCGATTATACTGAGACCCTTGAACGATTGAAAGATGGCTTTCGTGAATGGAGAAGTTTGAGGATCCTTGGAAAAACGACATGGTACATTAAACAGAAGGAAGGCTACGGAACGTGGGACCCTGAGTAACATCGAAATGACAGCTACGAAGAATGCTTCGTGCGCTTCGTGTTTGACGTGAGGCATGCACGAGTCAGCGTGTTGGATATGAACATACGAAGGTTCAGCCCCGTTATCAGACGGTATTGAAAAGGACTTTCGGGGCGATACTAGAGGAAGGGGTGTTTGACAATGAGATGGATGTAGTAGACGCAAGAAGTAAGAGGCAAGCCCGAGTCAGAGCCCAACCCTCGTTAACGAGCGCCTATACATGACACGTTCATTCATCGAGGTGCACTTTTACAACCGAGAACTTTGGCCTTGGTTCCGCTGTATTATACAAGGTACAGCTAAAAGTATCTAAGTCTACTTCCCTGCCTCCTGCTTATTCAACGGCGTAAAATAGCACAGCTCGCCAGTCTCGTCCTTGGTTCGCCCACCCTCTAACCTCGGCGTCGCCATTTGCGGCCCGGTAGATCATACCCACAGCATCCTCAACTTCCGATCCCTCTTGAACGAGGAAGGCTCTTCAGCGGCGACGCGTACAAGTTGTCCTTATCCTCACCTTCCTCACTACTATGCTGCCAAATCAGCTCTCTGATGCCAGCCAGTATTAGATGACGTGAACTCAATAGTACAGGCAATTTGTCTATGATTCGGAAACCCACAGTTGTTCCGGCACCAGTTCGTGTGGTAGCTGTAAATTGCGCTATAGTCACCCTACTACGGTACAGTTTCCCAATGACTCGGTCACTGGTGCTATTGCGCGTCGCAGCGGCAGCGAAATCACGAGGTGTACTGTTCCTGCTGAGCTCTGGATGTGAGGAGGAAGATGTATTGGGCCTAGAATACACGGGTCATCTCAGAGAGAAAGATTTTTCGCATGCGTGCTCAGCAGTAGATGCCGCGGTAGCAGTAACCGTTCGGGATTTGTTTCTTCTTCTGAGATAAACGAGAGTGGCCATTTTGTTCGACATTTTCGAGGACAAGTTCGGAGGAGACAGAAACAGAAGCATGATTTGGTATGTGGCCACGCTGGATTAAATCTCGTTCCATGTATTGGGAAGTGCAGGTGAAAGAAAATGGCATTGTGTGATGAGGAAGAGTAGGAATAAGCAATTCCCGAGTTCCTCGGTATAATTCGACCCTCGCCACGTATGACCTAGTCCGAGCAAGTACACCATCGACGGCGACCTTTCCTTGAGACCTTGAGACTTGAACCAACTCCCGATGACTCCATATTTCTTCTCCCAGCCTTTCTCCAACGGGCTTTCCGCATGGTACAACCATAAACCATGACACATTCGAGTTTGAAGAATCCTTGGTGTATTTGATGAAGGTCGATGTGATAGTATCTGAGCTTCAGGTTGAGGAGTAAGGGGGTGAAGGAGAAGATAGGGAACATTCAACTGCTGGGATCCGGTGCCTGGATTGGACTTTGAGCACAATAGCAAACTGACAGGAGGGGGAAATAAAATACTGGGATGCGTGAGTTGTAATGACCGTTAACATCGCGTAGAGTGAAGGGCCAGAAGGGAATGAAGAATTTGAATGCTTGGGCAATGCGATGAGAGTGGCGAGACCCTAGGGAAAGTGTGTTTGGCGTTGAACTGGGAAAAGTTAGATTGTCTCTGAGACGCGCGGCGCCTAGCATCTCTAATATCAATCTTCAAGACTGTATAATCTGCAGTGAGTACCAGTGAGTTATGTTCTTCTGTGCTCGTTGTATTTATCTTAACATTGTCGGCTGTAACAGCGGTTGCAACAGATCCGTGCTACTCGCGACTCATTCATGAGTGCTCGAGTGCAAGCTCATTCTCACATCGCCTTTTTCGCGTCCAAAGAGCACAGAATCAGATGCATCGAACGCTCTCGTCCGGACGAACGAGGACTTTTTGAAGTGCTCCCATTCGTATCTGTCATGAATGGTGCTGGCGACAAATCCTCGAGTCACGAATCCAACTGCACGCCAACTCCTACAATCTGATGGGCCCTCGATGCAAACACACCCATCCCAACCTCTTCAATGTTCAAAATTTAAACCACTACATCTCTAATAACCATGCCTTGGTAAGCTAATTCCTTACTCGCTCATCAACCGCTCACCTTATCGGTATCTGACATCGTATTCCACGGCTTCAATATTCTCTTTTCAGCTGCCCGATGAACAACCCGCCGTCACTCGAGACACCATCATTGTGCACCAACGCAATACCTTTCCCGCTTTCGGCCTGGGCTGTTCGCTCTATGTCTCAGACAAGATTCTTTCTTTAGGATTTGAATTCGGAAGACATTTGCCCACCTTCACGCATGTCTCCATATACCAGACTCGCCTGGAGCATGCCCATCACTGCCAGGATATTCTGAACTCCGACGAACGAGTGCCTGTGCACAAAGCATTGGTTTACGCAGCGATGACGCGTGAACGATAGATCAGTACCTTCGCAAACTTTTTCGGTTTTTTTTTTCCCCTAGGTTCGTGGCGACTCTAGCACCATAGGCAGAACGACACCATTGGTATGAAGGTTCTTGAGCGACGACTGTATATGTGGCATAGGCTTGGTTCGCTGTCTCACGAGCTGGTTGGAGGCGGTAAACAGAGTAAGAAAGAGGATACGTCTCTCGTTCGTGGGTAGTCAAAGCCCATTTGTTCATTTAGAGATTACAGTACTGATACACACATCTCATCCTTCTTTTACAGTACTTTACTGACGCTACGCAGATCGGGCTATGCATGTTCTAATCATCCGAAACCTACGTGCTTTCATGGGTCTACACTACAATCGTTTTTCTACAAGTTCAATTACTCTCTCCTTCAACCAATGCACGTACCTGCCACAACAAGCTATCGCACCCACACGTCCAAAAAACTGTGCTTCTACCCAGTAGCATATAAAGAATGCACGTTGAATTTCATGCGGATGGAGACTATCGCTCCGACAAGCCGGCAGGGTACACGTCCGCACTTGCCTCCAAATCATGTACATAGACTCTATCGTAAAATTGGCATATTGTTCACTTTACAGCAGCTACCCCATTCGACCGAGGATACAGGACTATCTCTTCATCAGATTCAAATCCCTCATTGGATGTACAATCATCTGTGTAAGATATCAATACCAGAGCGAACTCGAATGCAGGCAACGTAGGTGCATACCATCTGCATTCAGATCATTGTAGGATTCCAAGATATCAGCGATGGTGGTAGAGCTCACCGAATCTTCCAAATCCTGTGGCTGATCTTTATCCCCGACGACTTGCATAGAGGAACCACCAAGGGAAAGAGCGTGGTCCGTCATCTTAGGATCGAACCCCTTGGAAGTGCGATACCCTCCACACTCGCTATCGTCATGGTCTGTGTGGAATTTGCAACGGGTATTACCGGAACTCGCTGATTTTGACTTTCGTTTGTTGCCTACGGTCCCCTCCTCATCAGTCTCGGCATCTGGAATTTTGTTTATGGGGGTATCGTCAAGCCTGGGAGGAGGTATGACATCGTGACTAGCGTTATCTGGGCAAGGGGAGTTGTGATCCACTGCCATCGATTCCTTGTCCTCCGACGTTGAGAGGCCATCTGCGTAAGGTGAGAACATCAGCATGAAATCGAAGAAATGCAGAAGTGCTACGTACCATTTGATTCAAATTCTCCCAGTTCCTGGAACCGATCATCATCCCCGACAGCTTCCAAAATAGGATAGCCAAGGGAACGAGCGTAGTCCGTTGTTACGGGATCAAAGTCCTTGAAAATTTGAAGCCTTTCCATGAGCTTGTAGGCACAGCAATCCCAGGATGTAAACTGAACTTCTATCTGGGTCTCAAAAGATGGGAGTCCCAGAGATACTCTCGTGCTCTCTGACATCTCTTTTTGCCCAAAAGGGTCAAAGGACCAGAAATATTTCGCACTTTCTGCCCAAGACCTCCACATTGTCTCGTCATCGGAAAGACGAGGGACAGGCCGAACGAAGAGGAATGGGGTGGGTTTATTTGATGCGATATCTGTATTTTCCTCCCCATAGGTGTGCACTTGAATAGGGGAGAAATAAAGGACAAAACGAGTATTCAACGCTGTCACGGCAAGTCAAGCATCAAACATGTGCAAGAACATACCGAAACTCACAGTATTCTTCCCATTCCTCTTCACGAATTCCCAATTGGCTAAAGACGCTGTGCGCCTGAGCAAGCCACGCTGTCCGGACGTCAATGAAACATTCATATTGTAACCACAAGGAGTTAATGAGATATATATGATCTGGAAATTGAAACCTATGTCCTCTGTGAGTCCACGCAATCCAACACGATCATTCATCCCGCACCGTACTGATCCATCCTTCATGACAACTTCGCGCCCACCCGTTATGATCGTCCACGTACGTGCATATCGTGCAAGTCCTGTCCATCGAGCGATAATATACCATTGGTTCCTTTTCCAAAGAGAGCTGGCGAGGTATGGCCACACTTTAACCGCAGTCAGCCATTCCTGATTGTGCTTGCCTTGGTCACTGACGGACTTGAGAATAATGTCTGCTGGGAGTATTCTGATGAGGTAGTTAATGACAGTGTTGGTATCGCTATATGTTTGAATGGATAGCGGATCGAGACACGAAGTTGAAGGTGCGTTGCGTAATCCGGTAATAGTATAAGGACTTGCAACATAAGGACCTCTCCGTATTGCACCGCTTCTGGGTTCAATCCATATTTCGTTCGTGACCTTCAAGTTTCCACCGTCAATATTCAGGGAGAAGTAATCTTCAAGCTGAAAGAGACATACGATGAAACCGCCCCCATCAGTTTTTTGGAAAATATCACGCTGTGGATCAAGATGTCAGTCAAACTCGCAAGCACAATATGCAGGACACACTTGAAAACGGAAATATAACTCAAGAGCCCGTTGCACTTTTTTACTCCTAGAGAGGACATGGCCTAAAGGAATGAGCGCTGTAGGGAACAAGTGAGCGAGTCAATTGAGCCGCAGACGCGATCAACACGCGCACCATCGTAGAATATCAACGTCGGTAAACCGTATTGACTGTCGTTGTATGCAAAAAGCTGGGCAACGTTAAGGTGTCTAACGATAACGGTAAGAATATAGTATCTGAATCGAAGGTTGAAGAATAACCGCACCTGATAGCAGAATATTCGTCAAAGTCCCGTTTGAACGCCTATCGAGGAGGAAAATTCGAGATCTAGTGATAATGAAGGAGGGGACGGGTTTCCGACCTTGAAAGCCCCGGGTCCACTGTATTTGGCGCACAAAAACTCGGTGTCTGTGTTTGAACCATAGACGCGAGCGATACTCATGATACGACGAGCGACCTTCCACTTGTTTTTGTTTTCATGATCATGTACCCATACATTTGAATCGCCAAGCTCCTCGATAAGCTTAATATCGCCCATTCGGATTCGTCTGAACTAAACCGTTCAACGAAACCGGTCAGCAACGCTCCAGTAGCTTGATAATTATTCAACGCACCTCATCCCAAATTGTGAGTTTCCTTCTCTCCTGACGTACGACTTGCACCTGATTGTTGTGAATGATTTGTGTGTTATTATACTGAGATCCTTCTACGACCGTGATGTGGTTATTGTGAAGTTCAAAGTCTGAACACTCTTGGATGAAGGGCATGGTACGCTGGTGGGGTTTTGGGGGAGAGGAATGTTATATAGGGTGTCATGAGGGAGTAACAGCTTTTGAACGTGGACCAAGAGCGCTTTGTGTACCTCAATCCAATACCTCCATATTCACGTGACTAACGCCTTCCAAGAGGGTACTATACCAAACGAACGTCTTCACAAGCCCTCGAGCCACAAGTCCAGTCCACTAACCTTGACGTTCATACACAGACATTCTCAAACCACTCGCTACATGCTCCATTAAGCTACTTCTGCTCTATCAATATCTGATATCGCATCCCAGGGTTCCCATATTTCAACAGCTTGCCTCTCAACTGCTCCAATGAAGAATTCACCTCTAAAGGCAACCAACCATTATCCGTCACTCGAAATACAACCATTGCGTATCAACTCGCTACCTTCTCCCCTCTCGGCCTAGGCCCTTGTCATACCATTGGTTATGTGTCTCGGACAAGACTCGTCAAAGACTCGGATTCTTCTGCTCTTTCACAAGCATCTCCATATGCTAGACTGCCTTTCCCGCCAGGACATCTCACCATAGGGTTTCGAATTCCATCCGGCAAATGCCTGCGTGTAACGTCTGGCTTACGCAGCGATGGCGCTGAATGAACCAGTATCTCACGACCCGTCGACATGCAGGTTTTTCGTCAGCGTTCGTTACGCAGATACAGGTAGTTCAAATGATTAAGGGACTATGGTACTGGTAAGCACCCTACATCCTTCATTACTGCCCTTTACTTATGCTACGCAGATCGGTCAAACTGCATCCCAATTACTGTATACGATTCCGAAATCTATGGTCTCACCTCTTCTCGCTCCGCATCTACAACCCTTCAACAGCCCGAGTTGCGTCAGCCTGCTCTTCCTCGTAATATCACGGATCTCTCAAAACTGAGCTGTCTGCTGTATTCCCTTCTTCGCTGTGTACAATACTGTGTACATTACAAGCTCCAGAATCAATTGATATTTTGTCTTCCCTGCCTCTGCTAGTAGTGAAAGTAAACACGCCACGCCTTGCCTTCGTTTTGGGATTTCGGAGGTCCTGAGATTGAGTTGCAAGATGGTAGGGATGGGTACGCTGTCGGGGCACCAGCGCAAGGAAGAAAGGAAGGGAAAGGAAGTTAAATGCACAAGGTCAACACTAGCCTTTTCCTTCTTGTATCCGTCATGGCTGCCCCGTTGTCGTTTCATTCCCTATCTCGACTTCCACCCGCACCGAACCCGACGTACATTCTTTACACGCTACAGGGTAGAAGTACAGCTTGTTCGGTCGTGGGGGTTGTTTTAGCTGATTGTGGTATTGGTTGGCAGTGGTAAGGAGAGAGCAACTATGACGGGGCTCAAAGCGTTAGGAACCTACTACCAGGCTGTCTTTTCTGGTGTGATGAAAAGAATGGTGAGGTGGCATGGTGTGCGACAGCTTGCAAGAATTGACGCGATGGTTTAGTTGTCCTCGTGTCGTGCAGGCCACAATGCCAGATTCCCTCGTCGCACCCAACACCAATCCGACTTCTACGCTCTGCCTTTGATTGGGCGTAGGGCACATTGAACCCAACTTTGATTCCTAAATACCTTGATTCCTAAATATAAACTGCAACCACCTGCAACATACAGCGTTTAGCCCTGAGAACTGGCGTAACTGGTCGGGATTCTAAAGGTTGCTGCGGGTTGCTTCATACGAGAGGCGGAAGTCGATAATTGATTTGAACGATTATGGTTCCGATCGCAGGGGTGCGTAGGGAAATAACTGGGTGGATTGATGCGGGAATGAAGGTTCCATTCAGCGACCCATCACTTTCCGCGAGTGTAGTACTGTAATTTCACGATCATTGATGGCCAAGATTTGCGCGGTAATACGATCCAATTCGCGTACAGGGACCCCGCCAAAATTTGTTGCTCTACTTCCTTTGACGTGGATACACGACTATCTCGTCGTCAGGATTGGATGCCTCGGGCATTAACTGACCATCTATGTAGGGGATAGTTACGAGAATGAAGTGAGAAGCATGTGATTGAGTTACGTACTATCTATGTTGAAACCGCTGCGTGATCCCAGAATATCGGCAATGGTGGTAGAACTCATTGAGTCTTCCAGACCTTCAAACCGATCCCTGTCCTCGACAACTTGCATGAGAGGATAGCCAAACGAACGAGCAAGATCCGTAGTCTTAAGATCAAAGCCCTTGGAAAGGTGAAGCCTTTCGACTAGCTTATAGTGATCAACATCCCAGGAATGACGATAGAGCTCTATCTTAGTCCTATAAGATGGAAGTCCTAGAGATATCCTTGTGCTCTTTGACATCTTTTCTTGCCCGGAAGCGTCAAATGACCAAAAGGACTTTGTGTTTTTGGCCCAAGCCCTCCATATTGTCTCATCATGGGAAGGGCGGAAGCGAGGAATGGGTCGAATAAAGAGGTATATAGCAGGATTGTCGGAAGGGGTGTCGGTCGTCATTTGTAGGCAAGTGCTCTCCTCGATACGATGGAATTGGAGCCAGAGAGAAGTGGTAATTGCTGATAGGGTACCAAGTCAGCGAAACCAAGCAAGAACAAGATAATGCCTGAACTCACAGTAATCTTCCCATCCCTTTTCGGGAATTCCGAATCGGCTGAAGACGCTATGCGCCTGAGTAAGCCACCATTTCCCAATGTTCATTAACTTGTTGTCATGAGATAATTCATATCTTAAAAACAGACTCGGATGCTGAGCGAGCTTAGAACCAGCGAACTGAATCCTATGTCCTCGGTGAGTACACATCATTCAACACAATCGTTTACTACACACCGTACTGATCCGTCCTCCATAACAATTCTGTGTGCCGGTGGCCAACAGTCCACACATACATAATGTGGCATCTCTGTCAGCCCCATCCACCGAGCGATAATATTTCGTTGGTTCCTTTTCGAAAGCGAGCCAGCAAGGTATGGCAAGGCTTCAATGGCAGTCAGCTGTTCGGAACTGAGACTAACTTGGTGACTGACTTCCTCGAGGATAGTCTCTGCCGGGAGTGTTCTGGTGAGGTAGTCAACGACAGTGCCGGTATCAATATAATTCTGAATCGGTAGTAGACCGAGGTGTGAAACTGGTGTATAGGATGATTTAATCCACAGTACGTCCGAATCCTGTAAGCCTCCTCGGTCAAGATTCAAGCTGAGGTAAACTCTCGAATGAAAGAGACGTACTAGAGATCGATCAACACCCTCAACCATTCCCGAGACACCAAGCTGTGGGTAACAATGTCAGCCAAGCATCAACAGCATATTATGAAAGTGAAATATACTTGAAAACGAAAATATATTAATATATTCCTTATTGCAGGGTTTCCCCGGAGGATATGCTTCAAGGGAATGAGTTCTGTGGAGGACATTTGGTTTAGCAAACGAGTCGCAAACGCAATCATTACACTCACCATCGTAGAATATCAATGCTGGTAAACCATGCCGGTCATTGTAGCCAGAAAGCTGGGCGACGTATGGTTCCCTAAGAATATGTTACGGTGAGTGACATCGCCTTAACGAAAGTTCAGAAATGTCCCGCACTTCACAGCAGAAAACTTATCAAGTTGCCGTTTGAATACCTATCGAGTGTAAGAGTTCAATGATTCAGTAATATCGAAAGAGGCTACCTTGAAAGCTCCCGGACCACTGTATCCAACATGTAAGAACTCTGCTTCCTTTTCACCACGGATGCGAGCAACACTGATGGTGCGACGAGCAACCATTTTATGATCGGAGTTCATAACATCGCTGGTGTCGACGACACTTGTAAGATAGACATCGCCAGTCCGAATCCTTTCGAACTGAATCATTCATTCGAGCAGTCAGCGAAACTCTCTGGTAGTTCGATGAGAACACAACCACGTACTTCGCCCCATGCTGCCTGCTTTTTCTTCCTTTTGCTGCGTACGACTAACCGATTGATGTGAATATGTTTGATATTACGCTGGGACCCCTGGACAATTGTGAATTGACTGTCACGGATGGCGAAACTTGAACATCCTTGGATCGACGCCATGGTACGTTGGCATGAAGGTTGGGGGAGAAAGGAAGGCTATGCAGCGTGAGAGTAACGCATGAGCAAGTGTTACAGCTATAAATGTGAACGTCGGACAAAGAGCGCTTTGTGTTTGGCGCTTGTGTGCTGAAATCTTGCGACGAAGGATCTGGTAGACCAGAAGATGGAATCCATTCCTTGATAGAGCCATCAGCGGATATAGAGATTACATTGTCAATCTCTGTTAAGGATATGCTCCAGATTGCGGCATCCAGGTGGGCTGAATGAAGAGATTCGGTTTTCGTGGCTGAGTTTAATGGAAAGTATGAACGTTCTGACGAATTGTGAGCATATTCTGTAACGCTGATCAGTGAAAGTCGGTAGAAATAATGTCTAATTCACCATTGCATAAGGAAAAGAAGAACGCGTCCACCATTAGGCTAAACGAAGGCCCTTCCATCACGTGTCGCCCGTTGAGGCCGATCGGCGGGTTCGAAACAGAGCTAATACAAGCATGCAATGAAACCAGTAAATTTGACCCACGAGGAAACCGTAATATACAAGCTACGCGCTACAGCTACAAGCTTGCGTCGTCACCCGCAGCGGACTCTTCAGCAGATCACAGCGATATTACTTCCTCGCAACTTTGGAGACCTCTTTGGACGAGCGGGGCTCTTCAGTAAAAGCGTATACTCGATTCTATCCACCTCCACATCAGCACCCTACCGAATCAGCTCTCCGACACTAGACATGGAAACCCCAATACTAGGCAAACGAATGCATCGCTAGAGCATTGTTAGAAGGATTTGGAAGCCTCTGAACCGGTTTGCATGATGGTTGTAGTTTGGTAGTGGTCGTAGCAGTAGAAACACTTCGGCTCGTGTTCAAGTCCTCTTCTTCCCTATCTTTTATGAATTAGACGAGGCAAACGGGGCCCTTCTAGAGCGATTTCCTGGAGAGAAGACCGAGTCGTGGTGTTGTATGTAGCCGCCCTGGAGTCTGGATGCATACCTCGCTACTGATGCTCCTCTCCAACCTCGTATGAACCCGCCATCGACAGCGACATCTTGTCTGAATCGGACTGTACGCAAACTGGCGGAACGTCCAACCCCTGACTTTACTCTGACTCTTCTCCCAAGATACAACCATTCTTCCTTTGAGTTCTGCGGCATTCGACGCACGATAATGGTACTAAACCTCGAGGATGACAGGGAATAGGGTGAAGGAGACAAAGCGGGAGGAGGTGAGGAGTTCAAGCCGCTTAAATTCTAGGCACTGGTCCTGGAGTATGCATAGGTGTAGGGTACGATGTTTTCCGTGAAGCTGCGACTCGAATTGAGCTATCCGGGGTGCTTTATGTAACACTGGCAGGCGGTTTCAGGACTTCCGGAAGTGAAGGTGAGCGACTGAGAACGAGCGAGGCAGTGGTTCCGCGAAAGGTGCAATCGCGGCTGCCTTTAGCTCTTTGGCTCGGATCCAGCTCACCCTCCTCTACTTTCGACATTCACGCAAAACTACCGCTCTAGAGCATCTGCAGTAAACTAATCATCTCAGTACTCATTGAATCTTTAGACTACTGTCGGCTGCGACAGTGCAGCTTAACCAGCTCAAGCACGCCAACAAACTCAATCCGAATATCCAACTCACATTCTCAACCACTTGTACGGTAAGCTATTTTCTTCCATTCTCATTGACCGTCTAGTCGGATGTACTGTGCTTCGCAACAGATTGGCCTGGTCACCTCCAAAAACACCTCGCCACCAGCTATCCTGGGTAACCTGACAACACTCCCAATCCAACGTTCACGCGTCTTGTACAAGACCCCCACTAAACATGTCATTCTACTACCTCCCTTGGCGTAAATACACGACTATCTCATCGTCAGGATATGGCACCCCGGATACTGACCCATTATCTACATAGGGTGTAATTATGAGAACAGACTGAGAAGCATGTAATTGAATTTCATACCGTCTACGTCGAGATCGTCATATGATCCCAAAATATCGGCGATGGTTGCAGAGCTCGTTGAATCCTCCAAATCTTCGAACCGATATCTGTCTCCGATAATTTGCATGAGAGGATAGCCAAAGGAACGAGCGAGGTCTGTAGTCTCGGGATCGAAGCCCTTGGAAATGTGAAGCTTTTCGATAGCTTTGTAGTCTTCGAAATTCCAGGAATAACGATGAACTTCTATCCTAGTCGTAAAAGATGGAATTCCCAGAGATATTCTCGTACTCTCCAACATCTCTTCTTGCCCAGAAGAGTCAAATGACCAGAAGTGCTTTGCGTTTTCTGCCCAAGACTGCCATACCGTTTCGTCATCGGAAGGGCAAGGAACGGGTCGAATGAAAAGGTACACAGGAGAATTGCCCAGCGCGGTGTCAGTCATGCCTTGTTGGTAGGCGTTATCTTTAGTAGGATAGAACACGAGGAAGAAAGAACCAAGAATAGCTGCCAGGTAGGTTAGGAAACCGAACATAGATAAGACCGTGCCTGAACTCACAGTATTCTTTCCATTCTTCTTCATGAATTCCGAGTTGGTTAAAGACGCTGTGCGCCTGAGCTAACCACCATTTCCGAATGTGTAACGGGTTGCCACTGGGTAAAAATAAATTATATTGTAAGCGCCAGGCGGCCTTGAAAGCTGTTGGATCCGTGAAACGAAACCTATATGTGCTCTGTGAGTACATATTGTCCAACATGGCCACTTACTTAGACTACACACCGCATCGATCCGTCCTCCATTACTATTTTGTGCTTGTCTATTGCCGGTGGCCAACACTCTACACATACATATCGCGGCATCTCCATAAGCCCTGTCCACTGGTATCGAGTGATGTGGTGGCTCCTTGAAAGCGAGCCGGCGATATACAGGAACGCTTCGGCGGCAGTTAGCTGATCCCAACTGATCTTATGTTTGCAACCGACTTGCTCGAGGATAGTCTCTATGGGGAGTATTCTGAGGAGGTAGTCAAAGACGATGTCGGCGTCGCTGTACGCCTGAATAGGTAGTGGATCCAGCAGCGAGGTTCGAGGTGTATTGGATAACCGGCTCAAGAGCAAGGTTCGATCATTTTGAACAGGAGGCCCTCTCCGTAACATGCCACTTCTGGGTTCAATCCAAAGTTCTGTCGAGGACTACGAACTTTTACTGTCAGGACTTGAGGTGGGGTAAAACTTTGGATTAGAAACGTACGAGCTGATTAACACCTTCACCCATTTCCGAGACACCAAACTGTGGGTAGCGACGTCAGTCAAGTGCACAAGCCTGGCACAATAGAACGCACTAGAAAACAAAAATATATATCAAGGACCAATGGCAATCGGTTTCCCACAAGGAGGACATGGTTTAAAGGAATGAGCGCTATAGGGCGGGTTAGCAACCGAGCCATAAACTTAATCAGTACGCTCACCATCATAGAATATTAATGCTGGTGAGCTACGCTGGTCGTTGTAACCATAAAGCTGGGCGACGTTCGGATGTCTAACATTTGTGGTAAGTATTCACCTGAATCGAAGACAGGAGGTTCAGCTGTACTTCATAGCAGAAAATTGAGCGAAGTCCCGTCTGAATGCCTGTTGAGCATAAGACACGGAGATCCAGTAATTTCGAGAGAGATTACCTTAAAAGCTTCCGGACCATTGTATTCGACGTGCAAAAATTCTGCGTTATCGCCTTCACCACGGATGCGAGCAATGCTGAAGGTACGACGAACATCCACTCTTCGCCAGCGATGATGATCAACATCAACTAACTCGTCCTCAACTCTGCCAGATTCAACAACCCTTTTGATATAGAGATCCTCAGTTTGAACTCGTTTGTACTAAATCATTCAATGAAAATAGTCAGAAAAACCCCGATGACCTGAAAAAATCAACGCACTTCATCCCAAATCGACTGCTTTTTCTTCTCTTTTCTGCGCACGACCACCCGGTTATTGTGAGTATGTGTAATGTCATGCTGAGGCCCCCGGACAATTGTGAATTGATCGTTTTGAATGACAAAATTTGAACGTCCTTGGATCGACAGCATGGTACGTCAGCGAGGGCTGGGGAAAAAGGAAGGCTATAGATCGTGAGAGAAGTATCTCACATAGGTATAAATGCGGTCGCAGAGCGCTTCGTGTTTGACGCTTGCACAGTGCGGCAGTGTGCTGAAAGTGAGGATTTAATCGACCAGAAGATCAAGTTCATTTCTTGATGTAAGCGTCGATAAATGTAGAAATTACAGTATTGGTATCTGCTCCAGCTTGTATCCGATTGAGCTGAAAGGAGACATTAGACCGGTTTGCCCTGAATCACTGGATGACTCGATGAGCTGAACGGAGTTACGAACATCCTGATGGATTGTGAGCGCGTAAGAATACAGGGTCTGCGAGATCGATTAGCGAGACTAGAGGAAAATAATGTCTTGCTCACCATTGCATAAGGAAAAGAAGAACGCGAACGGCAGTGTGCTGAACGATACCGAGGGCCAAAAATTCCGTCACGTGTTTCCCTTTGTCGCCAACGGCACACTGACTGCTCTGTTGACGGTGAAAACGCAGCGTTTCCAGGCTGACAACCAAGTAATGAGAATACTGTATTATACGATTTACGGGCTACAATTAAGTACCTGTGGACCGGATGTTTTACTCCCCTTTACTCGCGGTGTCGTCATTCGCAGGGGACTATACTCATTGTACACCCTCAGCGCAGAGCGCTCAGCTTCTGGTACTCTTCTCGACAGTGTTCTTCCTCAAACCTGCAGTCCTCTCGGATCGTACATTTGTCCACATCCACCTCCTCCACGCCACCATGCTGCCGAGGGCACCAGCCTATGAAGATTTGGTGTCAGGTGGAAACGAATCCATCGATAGGGAACTAGAACTAATGCCGACTCGCAACCCCGTCGTCCCCGCGCAGGTTCACGCGGTGGTAGTCCTCGCTGCAAATGCCCCGCTGAAATCCGCTTCCCGGTTATCGCGGTCATCGATGACTGCATTGGTCCTACGTAGTGGAAAACTGCCTCAAGGTTGTAAGGTACGTGGGCCGTCTTCAAGAAAAAACTCTTGACACGAGTGCTTGTACTTGTAGTGACTGATAGTAGTAGCAGAAATTGAAGTCCTTCCAATTGTATTCAAGCGTGGTTTCTTCACCCTCTTCTGTGAAATATGGGGCAAACGAGGATTTTCGAGGTCTAATTGGCCGGAGGTGAGGATCTGCACGTAACCGCCCTGGATAATCTTTGTTCGAGGTACTGTGGGGTGCAGGTGAAAGGAAACCGTGTCGCATAGTGCGAGGCACGGGGGAAACAGGTTACGATACGCCCTAACCCTCACCATGTATAGTCGTCCTAGTCCAGGGTAAATATACTGTCGAACAGCGACTTCTTCCTGAGGTATGACCTCTGGTCCAATTTCCGCCTCCATATTTCCTGTCCCACTTTTCTTCCAATAAATTTCCACATGATACAGCCCTAATAACCGCTTCCCAATGTGCCGAAGACGACAATACAGGATTATCGACCAGGATTAGATTGATTTTCTCATTTGAGTCCAAAGCGTCCTCGGAGTACCTCGATGAAGAACGATGTAGCGCTGGGAGAAGCGTTGACTAGGGTCGTGGATATCATACTTGAGCTCCAGGTCAAAGAGCAAGGGGGTGAAGGAGAAGTCGTAGGAAGAAAGGGAGAAGTCGGTTTTAGTTGTCGAAAGAGTTGGCCACCGTTAGATGGTGAAGAGAGCGCAATACAGAACGTCCTCGCTTCATTTGATAGGCTCTATTCCCTCGACCGGAAACCTCCATGTCCTCCTCTCGGTCAACATACTCCTTCACGTCCTAATCATTCCCTTGGTCATCCTCCGTCTTTGCATGTCTTAGACTCGTTGCACGGCGATTGAGTTCCAAGCTGCCCAACACGCTGATAACATTCTCTCGCAGAGCTGGCTCTCAACAGGATACCGAATAACGTCCATGCCTTTCGTCACCTGCTCAGAAGATACGACTATTACAAGTTGGACGCGAGTTCACTGGCCCAAGCCAGGCAACAGCTGGGACTGGTAAGTCTTCATACACCTCATCATTCCAATCCTTAACTCAAGTCGAGCTAGGATATTCCCTGGCCGATATCTCCCTGCTCTCGACAGCCAGCAACATGGCTCCCAGGCTTCAATCGTAGACATGCGTAACGAAACGAACTAGCCGATGCAGAATCCAGTTTGACACTAATGGTAGTGATATTGAAAAAAAAAATTGGGCTATTTTGTCGCATGCCAAGTACCGGATACAAATCATGTACGGACTCCACTGCAACCTCGCCATAATTGTCATTCTGCAACAGCTGCTCAGTTTGATCGGGGATACAGGACTATCTCCTCGTCAGATTCAGACCCCTCGTTGAATATACAATCATCTATGTAATATACCAATATCAGCATGAACTCAAAGGCAGGTGATGTAGATACATACCGTTTGCGTCGAGACACTTGTACGATTCCAAGATATCGGCGATAGTGGTAGAGCTCGCCGAATCCTCTAAATCCTGGGGTCGATCTTCGTCCACGACAACTTGTACAGGGGAATAACCAAGGGAGCGAGCGTAATCGGTTGTCCAGGGATCAAAGGTCTTGGAAGTGTGAAGCCTTTCACGCTCGCTATCGTCATGGTCAACGCGCAACTTGTGACATGTGCTACCAGAGATCGCTGCTTTCGACATGCGCTCATTGCCCACAGTTGCCGTATCGTTAGGTCTGGGGGAAGGTATGATATGATGACTGGCAGCGTCTAGGCAAGGAAAATCGCAGTCCACTGCTATTGTTTCCTCACCCTCTGACGTCGAGCAGTCGTCTGCGTAAAGTGAGAACATCAGCATGAGTTGAACGACATATATTACCGCTACGTACCATTCGAGTCCAATTCCTGGAACCGACCCTCGTCCCCAATGACTTTGAGGAGAGGGTAACCAAGAGAACGAGCAAGGTCTGTCGTCTTGGGATCAAAGCCCTTGGAAATGTTAATCATTTTCAATGGCTTTGTAGGCATCAAGGATCCAGGAATCTTGCCAAAGCATTATCTCAGTCGTGAAAGATGGAAGTCTCAGATATGCTCTCATGCTCTCCGACATTTCTTCTCGTCCAGAAGGGTCAAAGGACCAGAAGTACTTTGCGCTTTCCGTCCAAGACCGCCATAGTGTTTCATCGTCGGAAGGGCAAGGAATGCGCCGAACGAAAAGGTACGAAGTAAGTGTATTTGATGTGGTATCGGTATTTCCCAGCTGGTTGACTTGTGCTTCGGTAAAGTGGAAATAGAGCCGGAAACCGGCGGTAATTGCTGTCAAGGCAAGTCAGGAAAGCAAGCTTATGCAAGACAACACCTAAAACTCACAGTACTCATTCCATTCCTCTTCACGAATTCCCAGTCGGCTAAAGATGCCGTACGCCTGGGCAAGCCATGCCACCTGGATGCCCAATTCATATTCTAACCACCAGTCATCCTCGAAATTTGTTGGACCAGTGAATTGAAACCTATATCCCTGTCATGTACACAACATCCAACCCAAGAGTCATTTACTACGCACCGTATTGATCCATCCTTCATGGCAACTTTGCGCTTGTCCGTCGTCGATAAATTACAGTCTCTACATTCATATCGCGGCATCTCCGTAAGTCCCGTCCATCGAACGATGATATCTTGTTGGTTCCTTTTCCAAAGTGGGCTGGCGAGGTATAACCACGCTTCAACAGGAGTCACTTGTTCCGAATGGTAACTATATTGGTGACTGATTCCCTCAAGAATAGTGACTGTTGGGAGTATTCTGGCAAGGTAGTCGAAAATGGTGCTGGTATAACCATACGTCTGAATTGGTAGTGGATCGAGAAGTGAAGCTGAAGGTGCATTGGGTATTGGATAGGGATCCGAGTCGGGTACATCACCTTGAACATAGGGTCCTCTACGTAACGCACCGCTTCTGGGATCAATCCATAGTTCGTTCGCAAACTGTAAGCCTCTACTATCAAGATACAGGGCAAAAGTAAACCTTCAGGTTGAAAAGGACGTACAGGTTCGTCGTCATCATCTTCTAATATCCTCGTGACACCAATCTGCGGACAACGATGTAGACCAAATCCACAAGCATGGCATGTGGCACGTACTTGAAAATCAAAATAAATCTTGAGAACCAACGACTGGTTCTTCGAGAGGACGTGGATAAAAGGAATGAGTGCTATAGGACGACTGAGTTAGCAATCGAGCCATAAACGTAACTAGTGCGTTCACCATCGTAGAATATCAATGCTGGTAAACCACGCTGGTCGTTGTAGCCAAAGAGCTGGGCGACGTTCGGATGTCTAGCGATAACGGTAACTATGGTGCACCTGAATTGAAGATTGGAGGATGAGACGCACTTGACAGCAGAAAATTCATCGAAATCCCGTTTGAATCTCTGTCGAGCGGGGATTTGAGATCTAGTGACGTCGAGAGGATACAAATCACCAACTTTGAGAGCTTCCGGACCACTGTATCCCATGTATAAAAATTCTATGTCTCCGTCTTCACCACGGATGCGAGCGACGCTGACGGTACGACGAGCTACTACTCTTAGATTCCCTGACTTGAGCCACCAACGCAAATCATATACATCACTGATGCCCACAACCTTTGTGAGGTAGATATGACCTATTCGAACCCGTTCGTACTAACATCATCCAAAAAAGCCAGTCAGTAAAGATCCCCATTTACTCGAGGAGAAATCGTTGAACACACCTCATCCCAGATCGTCTGCTTTTTCTTCTTTTTGCGCACGACTACCCGATTGTTGTGAACATGTGTGGTATTATACTGAGACCCCTGGACGATTGTAAATTGGGCGTTCTGAATGGCAAAGTCTGAACATTCTTGGATCAACGCCATGGTGAGGACTATGGGAAAGGGTGTCCGAACGAGGAAGCTACAGCTTTTGAACAGCGCATTATGTTTGTCATGCATCGCTCAAGGGGCAGTGTGCGTTAGCTTGATCGGGAACACGGTTTATATCAAGAAAGATGGATGGGGAGAAGGGACTTTCTGAGAGATGATGAATGTATTGGGCTCGGGCACCTCGGATCTACCCAGACGTGACATGTGACGCTTTCATTGCACCTTCGGTCCTTCATCGCACCTTCATCTACAAGCTCATTCATGTGTCCCAAAGCCTTTATCGTTTTCCGAGAATACTGACTTGACGCTTATCGATATCTCTCGGATAAACGAGGAGCACGACTGCTGCTACGTGCTTGCACAAGTCCAGCCTACCGCCAACCCCAACAGCTTGACCAGGCCTCGATGCGAGCACAGACATCCCCAACTACTCGACGTTCAACACTCAAAATACTACACCTGTGGGCTGCTTCCTTCCTTGCTCACCTTATTGGCGTCTGATATCGTATCCCAAGGTTACACTATTCCAATGAACATCCCATACCCAATCCGCCGTCATGGCATTTCCATATGCAATCTGACAACCGTGTACCCACACTTGAAAAACCATCCTTCGCTCTACGTTAGTGCACCGACCGTACTTCTCCCGCTCTCAGCACAGGTCGTCCTATTGATTCTGTACAGTACTCAAGACTCGTCGTTTGGGGAATTGGGTGCTCGAACCTTCACGCGCGTCTCCATACGCTAGATTGTGCTTTTCCCGCTCAATCCATGCTCTTCCCGGATACCTGAACAAGTTGTGCTTCCACCCAGCAGTATGTAAAAAACGCACGTCACGGGTGCAATGTGGGTGAGATTATCACCGCCAACGACATCACCAACCCCGATGATGGAGCCGGCAATGGAGTTGGGAATGAAACGGCTACGAGGCAGCTATGACGAATACGCGCAGGCAAGCCTTTCTCTTCTTTTCCTCCCAGTCATGACACCCCGACAGCATATACATTGCAACTCGATACTAGAACCTACAAAATCCCGGAACGAAGAGTGTTACGCGACCTGTTCACCATTGCCGATAGCAAAGATAGAGAAAAAGTAACGATTTGACTCGCAAACTCGTAGTATACGTGGAATTATATTTAGCGAAGAAAGGAGAAGTGGAAAGTACGAATGTCCTGATTCAGAGGTCTGTATCAGTACGAAGAAGAAAAGGCGGACGCAACTGATGAGGTTTATGCTAAGAGCTCGATACCCGCTCAACGCTGTACATGGCGCGCAAAGGCAACTCGACAAACCCTTGCTTCAATCCGTTCCATCAAGACTTTGATAAGACTTTTTGGTTCTGGTGTCGCTTCCTTGTTGTCCCTATTATCGATTCCTTCACTATAGATCATGTACATATGGATAATCCTTTTCAACCTGCGACTACTAGACCCTTTGACCAAGGGTAGACAACTAAATCTTCATCCGGATCAACTGCATTGTCCGATAGACGATCATATGCGATATGTAAATGTCAGCATGAACTCGAAGACAAGCGGCAAAGGTGCACACCATCTGCATCGAGACCACTATAGCGTTCCAGGATGTCATTGACGAATCTTCCAAGTCCTGGAACCGATTTTTTTGGACGACTTGGAGAAGAGGGACGCCGAGTGAGCGAGCGAGGACTGTTGTCTTGGAATCAAGGTCCTTGAAAAGGTGGATCTTTTCGATGGCTTTGTAGGCACCAAGAGGCCAGCGTTCAAGGCAACCCTCTGTTTTAGGCATGAAGGACAGAATCCCCGAAGATATTCTCTTGCTCTCCGACATCTTTGCCTGTCCGGTAGGGTCAAGAGACCAGTGTTACGTCACTTGCGCAGCAACGTTAACACCTCAACAATACCAACACGGTAAAGTAGAGTTCAGGTTCAAGTTCGAGTTCGCTCAGTGGTTACTGAGGTTCTGAGTTCCAACAGTTCTTTGCTAACACAAGGTATGATTAACCAGGTCAAGCTGAAGAGCTCCAACCCAGTTTTGTAGTCCTTAAATACACAGAATGTATCTACTCATTTGTAAGTACTAGAACATTATAGAAGGGTATAGAACGATTAGTAACACTACATCAGAGCCGCTTTTAAGTCATATAGAAGGCTGAGGAAAGAAAAGGAAGGAAACACGATCACATGGTAATACAGAGAAGAAAAAGAAAGCGGGTTGTAACACTATCCTGTCCTTACGTAGCAGATCCCATTCTGACTACATGTATGACGTGTCCATCAGGTAACGTTACCTCTTGCGCTTCGTGGTCTGGGATCCCTACAAACATTGGCACTAAATCATCCAGATCAGTTACCTCCGCCCCAGTCGGCCCATCATTGTTCTCCGTCTCCGTAGAGGTCATCGTCGTAGTCACCCCTGTAGAGATCATAGTTAGGAGGCCGTGAGCTCCTGGGATTGTCTGTTCGAGGAAATCGATGTGGCCTTCGTCGGAGACTACAATGCCAAGGAATATGCCCAGGCGCAAATAGTCCGCACTCCTTGCAACGGTAGCATGGACAGTTACGGGCGCGGTGGTACGCCACTCAGCACACAGGGCACAAAGAAATTCGTACACCTCGTCCACAGTTGCTCTCCGCTCGACTTGTTCCGGTGTTTCTGAGACTGTCTCGTCGTCCCATACTGAAGCTGGAGGGGCTGTATCGGGTTGGGGTCCAAGGGGCCCAGGGGTCTGTGAACGCTCGTGTATCGATCTGTAGGTCTGGGTTGGCTCTGACGGCATCTTGGATGCTGACGAAGGCAGGGTTGAATTGTCTGTTTGCCAAGAAAGGTACTGAGGAGGGGGCGAGTGGCTCGTCACTGACGTCGAAGGGGTCGAAGGGGGGTGTTGGAAGGGGTGCCGGTGCAGGTCCGGGCTGAGGTTCGGTGGCGGGAGAGGGAGATGCCAAGGTGACACCGATGGACTTGGCATAGAGGGGGGAGGAGTCCCGGCTGGAACTGTCGGAAGGGTACGTGAGGCCGGAGGGGGAATCAGAATCAGGTTTGGATTTGACGGGATTAAAATCGGGGGAGGACTTGAGTTTGGGGACCATGGGGGCGGGATCAGCCGCCCCAGGTAAAAGAGGCTCTGTTCTGGTAGTACAGGGGCAATATTCGTGTTGATCGATGGCAAGTTCCACAGCTGCCCAGACCCAGGCACGGTACGTCGTTGCTGCTCATAGGAATGCTGGATCGTTTGGATCTGTGTCGCAAAGATCTGGGGAGAGGGGACCTAATCGAGATGTGGAAGTGGGGAGTTGTTGTTCAAAACGTTCAGAGTTAGTGGGGAAGGACGGTACTGTCATTGGCCCCTGTAGCACTAGAGGGGTTGGTCCAGAAGCGGTTGCATTGAATGCCAAATTAGCCACATATACATTTGTCTCCTCAATGATTGCATTGAGGGAGGCACGTTGGGCCTGAAGGCATATAAGACCGTCAATGGCGTACTGTAGGTGGGGCTGTCCCACAGATGCGTTTTGAAGGGCGTTGTCGTGTCTGCCAGTATTGACCAGGAAAAGGAGCTCGAAGGGCAAGGGATTAAAGGGACCGGAATACGTGATGTCATTGGAAAATGAAGGAGTTCTGGAGGGAGGGTCGGGGAGGCTGCAAACGCTGTAAGAGCTAGTACTAGAGGTGGCAGATGCATTCGACATGGTATGGGAGATGATTTCTCGACTATAATTTGTTCTTGACTATATAGTTGAGGTAAATGTCCATTGTGTGCTCTAATTCCTCTTTTGTCTTCCATTCATTGTGTGAGGAATCAAAGCCTTTCCATGACACGAGGAACCATCTAGGCTTCTGCAGTGGCTTGTGACCTATGATTGCTTCTATCTCGAACTCCTCGTGCCCATCTATTATGTCTGGGGGTGGTTCTAGAAAGTTCTTTCCATGGGCCTTGGTTTCCTTGTACAGCCTCAGTAAGCCGGCGTGGAAAACAGGGTGGATTCTCCACTGTGATGGGAGTTTCAACCTGTATGTCACGGGTCCCATGACCTTTTCGATAACAAAGGGTCCCTCTCGTTTGGGCGAGAGCTTCTTGCTAGGATATCCAAAATCGAGGTTTTTCCCTTCTAGCCAGACCTTCTGTCCATCTTTGAACTTGTCTGTTGTCCTATTGGCTCGTTCGATCATCTTTCTCCGTGCTATCTCCATCATTCCAGCTACCTCTCCTCGTAACTTCCAGAGTTTATTTAGGCGTTCTTCTACCCGAGGGGACTGATGTCTTCCCGAAGGCCGTGGGTAGCAGTCGTGGGTTGTATCCTATGATCATGAAAAATGGAGAGTTGCGGGTTACCGAATGGGTCCTATTGTTATGTGCGAATTCCGCCATATGGAGGTATGAACTCCATTCGGTTTGCTCTTTTGAACAGAACATTCTGAGGTATATTTCCATCTCCTGATTGACTCTTTCAGTTTCTCCGTCACTTTGAGGGTGGTAAGTGGTACTCATCGCGTGTTTTACTCCCAGAAGTTTCATTGTTTCTTGGAATACCATAGCTGTGAATCTGGAGTCTTGATCAGAGATGATCTTGTCCGGTAGTCCGCATCGTTTGTATACGTTTCATAGAAGAAGTTCCACAGCTTGAGGGGCATCTAATTTCTTTGTGCATGGAATGAAAATAGCCCCCTTTGAGGACGAATGGTCTACCATGACCATTATAGTGTCAAATCTGTCCAATTCTGGCAGATCGGTCACGAGGTCCATAGTGATAATCTGGAAGGGTGTTGCATTGGGGGTCGCCGGGATTGGCTGCAGGCCAACCTTTGTTGGGTGAGTGTTGATCTTCATCTGCTGACATACCGCGCATCCATCCACGAAGCTCTTCACAAATTTCGTCATCCCTGGCCACCAGTAGTCCCGCTGTATGAGATCTAAAGTTCCAAATTGTCCTGGGTGCCCAAATGGCTGTCCTTCGTGAATTGTGCATGTGATTTCTCGTCTAAGGACTATATCATCCAGAACGTAGATCCGTCCTTTGTACCTAATCAGACTGTCGTTGATCTCCCAGTCAGATAGTGCCGACTTGATGGGTGGCAGGCCTGTTGTCGAAAGCGCTTCTAATGCCATTTTGTGAAAGTCATCAGACCCCAGTCGATCTCGTAACTTATCTTGTAATTCCATGTCAACGATGTTGATGAAAAGGCATTCCGGCAGCAGTATAACATCCTCGTTGTCAGTATCCGTGCCATGTATGTGATCGTCCCTTCTCGAGAGGGCATCCGACTGAACCATTTCTTGTCCCAGAACGTGCACCAATTTAAGATTGAATAGTGAGAGGATAAGACTCCATCTCGCCTGCCTTCAATTCAATTTCTGTGCTGTGCGGAAATAAGTGAGATTCTTGTGATCACAAAGAACTGTCACTGGGTGAGGTCCTTCCATCAGGTAATGCTGCCAGGTTTCTAGGGCTCGTACAATTGCGAATAGCTCCCGGTTGTAAATTTCATAATTCTGTTCCGTCGCATCGAAGGCATGTGAGATGTACCCACACGGATGTAATTCTCCGTCAGGTGCTGCTTGTCTCAGGACTCCACCAGAAGCCCATTTCGACACATCAGTTTCAATGATGAATGGCTTCATGGGATCTGGCATATGCAATACTGGTTCTTGTTGAAATCTCCACTTCAGTGTTTGAAAGGCCGTTTTGCAACTTGTCGTCCAGATGAATTGAGCTCCTTTCTTGGTTAGATTGTACAAAGGTTTTGCGATCGCTGAGTAGTTGCCGATGAACTTCTGGTAAAAGTTCATAAATCCCGTAAAGCTCCTGACACCTGTCACCGTTTTCGGGGCTGGCCATTCGCTAATCCCGGAAAGTTTCGTTGGATCCATCGCAATTCGTCCTGGTCGGATGACCAATCCTAAAAATTCGATTTCTCGTACGTCAAATTTGCATTTGTGAGGTTTCAGGTACAAGTCCTGCTCCCGTAGCCATTGCAGTAGCCTTATCGTTCTTTCGCGATGTTGAGATTCCGTCTCCGAGTAAATGAGGATGTCGTCCATATAAACTAGGCACCACCCTTCAGCCATGAAGTCCTTGAGAACGTCGTCCATAAAGGCCTGGAAGGTCGCCGGAGAGTTCATAAGTCCAAAGAACATCACCGTCGGCTCAAATAGTCCTCTGTTGGTCTTGAATGCTGCCTTCCATTGATCTCCGTCTTTGATTCGGACGTTGTTGTAGCCATTCCATAGATCCAGTTTCGAGAAGATGGTGGTGCCTCGTAGTTTATCGATCAGATCTGAGATGAGAGGTAGGGGGTATGTGTTTTTAATTGTTCCATGATTAAGCCGCCGATAATCCTGTGTTGGTCGTAACTTTCCTTTTTCCTTCTTTCCAACGAAGAAGAATGGGGAAGCCATAGGCGATTTCGATTTTCGGATATATCCTTTCCATAAATTCTCTGTCAGGAAGTTGTCCAATTCGGTTTGCTCTAATGCCGTTAGGGAATAGATCTTGCAGTTGCGTGGTGTAAATTCCGGTTTTAGTTTGATCGCATGATCATAGGCCCAGGCTATCAGAAACCATTCAGCCTCTTTGTCTTCGAACTGTCCTTGGTATGGTGCAAGGTAAGCCGGTACGGCTGCTAGCTTTTCTGGTTCCGGTTGTTCAACGCCATGTTCTAGTCGTTGAGAGGTGGACAACTTAGCTCTGATGTCAACCCTATGGATGAGTTCTTCAACCGATTCAAAGTCCAGCATTCCTGTCACCCGTGGGATCCTGATACATCGTTTGTGCAGAAAGGTGGTATGTCCGGTGATCCAATCTACTTCAGGATTATATTTTCATAACCATAGTAGACCTAGAATGACTTCTTCCTTTCCTAGTCCCGAGATCAGGAAGGTATCCGTCATTTCCTTTGTTCCAATAACGTATTTTGCTGTGACCAAGTGCGTAATCCATGCCGTTTTGTTGGCTGTCCCATCTACATTGAATACTTTGATTCGGTGGGGTAATTGTTGTTTTTCGAGGCCTAGTTTTGAGGCTTTTTCTGGGCTCGTGAAGAGTCCTCCTGCTCCTGAGTCCAAGAGTGCGTTTGTTCCAACTTTTTCTACTTCATTGTTGTAAGAGAGTGGGATGTGCATAGAGTTTCGTGACTGCTTAGCTAATACAACATTCGAAATAGATATTGGGGGTGGCGGGGAGATCGTCGGCCTCTTCCGCCACTTCAAAAACCCTCAGCTTCCATGATGTCCAGTAGTTCGGTCTGCTGCTCTGCCTCTTGTTCTCGGACTATCGCCTGTATCTTAACATATGCTTCTCTGGCACTCAACTTCTTCTTCTCTTCTTTCTTGTCTTCTTTTCTTTCTCCTTGCTTCGTCGGGCAGTCGCGAGACATATGCTCTTGTTTGGCACATCGGAAACATCGTCTGTCAGCCATGTACTTCTTCCAATCATCATCACTTAGCTGATTGTTGATCCAATTGATCGTAACTTTCTTCTTTTTGTCGTCCATAATACAGAATCATTTCAGTTTCTGGACTGCTTCATAGTATTTGTATTGTTCGTTGTAGTAGATAGCTGCTTCATACCAGCCCTCGAGGTCGACGGGTCTTCCCTGAGGTTGGTTCAATATCTTTGCTGACAACAAGTTCGGTAGTCCTTTTCGAAAGATGTGAATGAGGGCTTGGTCATCGTATCCTGATTCGTCAGCCATAACTCGGAAGTCGTTAACATAATTATCGGCTCAATCAGTCATTTTTGCTTCTTCGATTTTGATCTGTGCTTCAGCCTGTATATTGGCCGGTAGGTAATGTTTTTTGAACTCATCTTTGAGGACCGTGAAGGTCAACGCCGTTTCTCTGCTCTTAGGTTCAAAAATCTTTCTGCTCTGGGTCTTTTTCCATGCTTCGGTGTTCTTTCCTCGTAGGTATGAAAGCAGGAATAAACATTTCTTTTCGTCGTTGTCGTATTCGGTGGGGTGCATTCGGAGATAGATCTTGACTTCCATTAGGAATCTCTTTGTGTCCTTTTGGTCTCCCTCAAAGGGGTCAGGTGCTGCTACTTTGGATCCTTTGTTCTTCTTTTTCTCCATTTCTTCCAGGACCGCTGTCGAGATCTCGATCATCATCTGCGTCTGAGTCCGGTCCTCTCTCGGCTTGGGTTTCGGGGTTGAGCTGCCACCTTCGGACATCATTTCATCTTCGTAATCGCTGGAGGATGATGAGCTGGTCGATTCTTCGGGTGAGTTCTTGTTCTTCTCTTCTGGCGTCTCGGAGTTCTCGTTCGTAGGCGAGTGTTCGATGGTGGATTCTGGGGTCGAGTTGTTCTGTGTCTCTTCGACTGTTGGTTCTTCGATATCTGTTGTTTCTTCGTGCCCAAGCAAGCTGCTCGCATGTCGGAGAGCGCTCTGCCGGTGTTGGCAGGTTATAATTGTATGCGAAGTCAATGCGGGGTTCCCTGGGATTCCGATCCCTAGCTTGGCTAGCCGTTCTGTCAAGGAGATGTCCTTATCGATCTGTTCTTCTTGCTCCGCAGTCAATGGCGACCTTGGAGGCGTCGTGGTGAGTGATGCCTAAACCTTGATAGGTTGGCGATGATCAGCTTGACCTTATGTTACGTCACTTGTGCAGCAACGTTAACACCTCAACAATACCAACGTGGTAAAGTAGAGTTCAGGTTCAAGTTTGAGTTTGCTCAGTGGTTACTGAGGTTCTGAGTTCCAACGGTTCTTTGCTAACACAAGGTATGATTAACCAGGTCAAGCTGAAGAGCTCCGACCCAGTTTTGTAGTCCTTAAATACACAGAATGTATCTACTCGTTTGTAAGTACTAGAACGTTATAGAAGGGTATAGAACGATTAGTAACACTACATCGGAGCCGCTTTTAAGTCATATAGAAGGCTGAGGAAAGAAAAGGAAGGAAACACGATCACATGGTAATACAGAGAAGAAAAAGAAAGCGGGTTGTAACAACCAGAAATATTTCGTGCTTTTCACCCAAGAGCTCCACGTCGCCTCATCAAGTACCAGCATAGAAATCGCACCCTTTTATCGCAACTCTGTTAGTATGCTCTGCCCTCTTCCTCAGTCAACAAGTGATTGTCATACAGGCTATAGCAAAGTACAGTAGAATATAGTGAATAAATACAATGAAGACAACCTTATGCACGAGAACGAAACGTGACTTGGGTAAACAGTGTCAGCCGTGTCGATCTTCAAGCCAGCGGAGGTACTATACCTTTCAATTACCTTGCCTTCCCACTTCCCCGACCTCGCTTCTTCAACGCACTGCTCCCAGGTTCGACCATCTTCGCCTCGTTAGCCTCTTGCGCACGAATACTGGGTCGAACCTTGCGGCTACTCAGCTCTCGCTGAGGCAGGTTGTCCCATTTTCCCCGCTTCGGAACCTGGACAGGGTTTTTCACATTGGTGGCAGTTCGGCGACGTTTACTCCTCGACCCTGTGACATCTTCATCTTCACCGTGATCCGTGTCCAATTCACGGCTTTTACCGCTGGAGTCCGCAGCTTTCGACTTCCGTTTGTTGCCGACAGTCACCTTACTGCTCTCAATGGTAGGGGAGTCGCAATCCACTACCATCTGTTCCTCGTCCTTTGACGTCGAGCGGTCATCTGTGTCAAGTAAGAACATCAATATGAAATCAAGGAAATATAGTATTACTACGTACCATTTGATCCTTCCAATTCCTGGAACCGATGCTTGTCCCCAACAACTTGCATTAGCGGATAACCAAGGGAACGAGCATAGTCTGTTGTTATGGGGTCAAAGCCCTTGAAAAGATGAATCTTTTCGATGACTTTGTAGGTATCGAGAGACCAGGACTGGCAATCGAACCCCACCTTGGTTGTAAAAGATGGAAGTCCCAGGGACACTCTTGTGCTCTCTTCTACCTCTTCTCGCCCAGAGGGGTCAAAAGACCAGAAGTACATGCTTTCTGCCCAAGAGTTCCATGTTGCTTCGTCGTCGGAAGGGCAAGGAATGCGTCGAATGAAGAGGTACGGGATAGGTGTATTTGATGCAGTGTCAGTATCTTTCTGCTGGTAGGTGTGCGCTTCAGTGCGGTCGAATCGGAGTTCAAAATCAGTGATAACCGCTGCCAAGGCAGGTCAGGAAATAAAGCATGTGCAAGAACATGGCTAATACTCACAGTAATCTCCCCATTTCTCTTCGTGAATTCCGAGTCGGCTGAAGACGCTGTGTGCCTGAGTTAGCCATGCCCTCCCGATGCCCATTAGCTGACTGTTGTGATATGAGCTTTTCCATTTTTCCCCAAATGGGAGTTCGCAGAAGGCTTGCTGCTCCTGAAGGAGCCATGATCGGGGGATGTTCATGGGCTCACTGCCATGAAACAAGGAGTACTGTAACTCCCAGTAATTCCCCAATTTTGCCTGATCAGCAAATTGAAATCTATGTTCTCTGTGAGTACACATCATCCAACACAATCATTTACTACACACCGTACTGATCCGTCCTCCATGACAGTCTTGCACTTGTCCATCGCTGGTGGACTGCAGGATACACATACATGCCGCAGCGTCTTCGTAAGTCCCGTCCACTGAGTGATAATATCTTGTTGGTTCCTTTTCCAGAGTGAGCTGGCAAGGTATGGCCACGCTTTAACAGCAGTCAGCTGTTCAGAATAGGTCCAGTATTGGTCACTGACTTCATCGAGGATAGTGTTTGTTGGGAGTATTCTGACGAGGTAGTCAAGGACGGCGCTGGTATCGCTATACGTGCTGACGGATAGTGGGTCGAGAGGTGAAGTTGAGAGTGCACCGGGTAATCGGTCAAGAAGGTCTGCATTACTTTGGAGAAAAGGTCCTCTTCGTAACGCACCGCTTCTGGGTTCAATCCATATTTCGTCTGGCTCCTGTACACTTCCACCATCAAGATTCAGGGCGAGGGAAACCATTGAGTGGACGTACAAAGCGGTCATCGTCAATATCATCATCATCATCAAATTTCGCGACACCGAGCTGTATATGACAATGTTAGTCAAGTTCACAAGCGTGTCATGATAGGACATACTTGATATCGGAAATATAATCGAAGTGCAGTTTGCCAGTTTCTCAAGAGGACACGGCTCAGAGGAATGAGCGCTTTAAGATGATTGAGTCATAAGGTGAGCCGCAAGTGTAATCAACACACTCACCATCATAGAAAATCAAAGCTGGCAAACCATGCCTATTGTCATTGTAGCCAAAAAGCTGGGTGACGTTTGGATGTCTAGCAATTATATGGTTAGCATGTAAAATGTGAATCAAAGATCGGAGAATAAGCCACACTTGATAATGGAAAATTTATCAAAATCTTGTTTGAATGCCTATTGAGCATAAGAACTTGACGTCCAGTGACACCGAAAGATTTGTTACTGACCTTGAAAGCTTCCGGCCCACTGTATCTGGCATACAAAAACCCAGAGTCTGCATTCGAACCGTAGATGCGAGCAGTACTCATGGTACGACGAGCAACCACCCTCCACTCGTTTTCATCGTCACGTTCCCATAGTACTCCGGATTCACCAACATCCTCTATAATATTTACATCGCCTGTTCGTATTCGTCTGAACTAAACCATCCAAAAAAGCCAGTTAGTAAATCACCCCGTTCACTCAAAGAAATGTAATTGACATACATCATCCCAAATAGTAGGCTCCCTTCTTTCCTGGCGCACGACTTGCACCCGATTGTCATGAATATGTGTGATATTATACTGCGAACCGTGAATGACTGAAAATTGACCACCGTGAATGGAGAAGTTTGAAGATCCTTGGATGAACGCCATCGCACGCTGGCAAAGTTTTGAGGGAAAGGAATGTTATAGGGTGTTGTCAGGGAGTAACAGCTTTTGTTGAATCATAATGCGGACCAAGAGCGGCGTGACCGTTCATCTTTTCCCCGGGTTGGTGCTTTACTTGAACGTATTTGACAGTTGCATCAGGCGGCAGTGTGTTGGATGTATATATTTGGCATACGAGCCGTATATAAATATAGCAGGGAGCAGACAATGTAAAGATGCGCCGCGTTTGCACCAAAGTCAGCTTCAACTCTCCGTAGCAGCGTTCTTTCTCAACAGGCCCCTTTAGTAAAGATGTCCCCCTGTTCTGCCAACCTAGCTACGGGTACCAATCAACGAGTCGATCGATGTTGACAGGATTTTTAGGGCATGACACGCCATGCAAACTACCCACTACACCTCTAATGATGCTCCAAAGCGTATCCTGAGGTTTCAATATTCCAGCACGGTGATGTACCCACTGCCCTTTACCTATGCAGACCGGGCAAACAGTATCCCAATAATACGAACTGTACTGTTTCACCTCCTTTTACCTCAAATCTACATCCCTTCAACAACCCGAGGCGCTCTCTCCTTACTAATGCCAATCAATGCGCATACCCACAACCAGCTATTACACCCCCACAACCGAACAAGCCGTGCTTCCACCTAGCAGCATGTCAGGAATGCATGTCGAATTCGGTGCGGGTGGAGACTATTATCTCCGATGACATGATGGAGCCAGTGATGGGAACGACGAATACGAGAAGGAAAAGACTGATGTTATTCTTGTGCGTCTACTTTCCTTTCTTTTTTCCTTTTACTTGTGCCTTGACAGTGTACATATTCTCGTCGCCTCGTAATTCGATACCGGAACCTACAAAAGAAGGATATGCTATGCAGCCTGTTAAATAGTAGCAGAGGCAGAGAAAGAATCCATTGATCGCTTCAAGTTTACCAACATATCTTGCATATATGGGGATGTATGTAGCGGATAGAGGACTGGGAGTATAATACAACAGAAAGTGAAATGAAACTAGACTGTCGACTCAGTATAAGGAAGAGAAGACTGACGCAACTGTAGTGAGGCCCAGATTGTTACCATTCAATTCTTTGCAGGTGCAGTGAAAGGAACGGAGAGCCGGAATGTTATGATTAAAATTCATTTGGGCCTGTGTGTCCTATGGACGTCCAACTAGACACTACAAGCCCTTGTTGCCGTCAACATTAACGCCGGCCCGTTTTCCACACCCTGCCCTTGGTCAGACGTAGGGCAAATTGGGGCCTAACTTCAATTATCGCATTTCCGTGCAGAGTAGTCACGTAACTAGTGGGATATGGATGATTTCTGGAGACCAGAGGCCGCTTCGTACGATGAATCATAGGCATGGCCAGCACCCAGGTTCTGATCAAAGGCGTGTGTAGGGAAATGACTGCGTGGGCTAATGCGGGAATGAGGGTTTTGAGAGATAAGTTGACAAAGAATAGTTGGGTTGACGTGCAACGTGCTCAACTCTGAGCGCACGGGTCCAGGTAGTAAAGGTCGCAAATGAAAGCGCAAAAAATCGGTCAGCAAAAGAGAATAGAAAGCAGAATCTAGTCGGGACATACCCGGATGGTCGCGTCGCCCGCCTGTCTAGTAATAATTCTAATTCCTCCTCGTAGCCTGAGAGCCTGTGCTTCCGAAGTACTTTCCTGCTTATTTTCTGCCAGATCTGCTTCATCTTTGACACCATCTTGTACATCGCGTTCCTCCGATTTGACACTATGAACAAGGTAGCTAACAAGTTCCCAAATTACCAACATGACCACAGGGAAAATTATAGGCATATGCTTACCGTCGGCCCCAGAAGTCTCCGTGGTCTGAGAGTCATCATCCCCAATCAATTCAAAATAAGGACGAGTCAAAGAGTGAAGAAGGCCTGTCGTCGAGGGATCAAAGCCATTACGATGGTGAAGCTCCCATACAAGTTTGTAATGACTGTGGTTCCAGTAGTGACCTTGAGACCATATGTTGAATGTGACAGACGGTAGTCTCAAGGATTCTTGTGTAGCACTTGACATCTCTTCGTCTCCGTTGGGAAGGGAAGACCAGAAATATTTCGGACCCTCAATCCAGGATGTCCAGATTGTCTCATCATCAAGGGGATGGGGGATCGGTCGAATGAACAGGTAAACTGGAGATGGATCAAATCCTATCGTATTGCTATTCCCTTGCAGGCAAGTGTGTTCTTCACCACAAAGGAAATGGAGATCGAACCAAACACTGCCCTGTACCCCTACTGACTATATTAACAAATGATAGCTATGGACAGGATAAGCTAGAACTTACCATATCTATGCCATGTGTCGTTAGGAATATGCAGCCGAGTGAACAAGCTATGCGCTTGAGCAAGCCATGATTCCATGAACATATCCCATTCATTTCCACGAGACGTAGAGTAGTGCAAAGTCATTCTCTTGACGTGTTGAGCGTCGGCTGGAGTCATCACGAAGCTATGTTCCTTTGTCAATACTTAATGCGCGACATATCGCCATACTACACGTACCGCGCCAAGCCACCTTTCATGATTTGACCCCTCTTTATCCCATCAGGGATATTGCCAACCACTCGCTTTAGTCTGTAAGACCAGTTTCCTCCGACGCCTGACCATCGAGCAATAGCGCTTTTCTTATGCCTGTGAAAAACTGTGCCTGGAAGCGAGCGCAGCATGTGCAAGTCTTCTTTCTTGATCTTTTTCCTGTAAGTGTGGCCAGACCAACCAATTCCTTGGAGGATACAATGAGTAGGGAGGTTTCCACATAGGAAATGAAGGACAGCGTTTGTGTCACGGTACGTCTGGATAGACAATGGCGAGAAATAATCACCAGTCGGTGAGCGTGACCGCAAGCCAGTAAAAAACCAATAGTCGTATCTAGGGATTTGAGTAGACATTCCCCTGCGCAATGCACCTGTTCGGGGCTCAACCCATAATTCGCCCATATCCTGTGAACTTGCTTCATCAACGAAAAACAGAAGTTACATTAACTAAAGAAACGCACAATTGCAACATCCGCTTTCTGCCAGGTCATGCCGAACTGCAGAGAAACTTGATTAGCCAAATTTCGAGGTACGTTTTCGGGTCAAGTCCTACTTGATATTGAAAATACGTATAGAGAACCGGGTGAAGCTGGTTCTTGTCGAAGATGATTCGGTGCAAAGGGATCAACTCTGCAGAATAAAGAATTGTAAAGATCAGTTTAGTGCTCAATTCACAGATGAAATTAGCTTGCCATACCATCATGAAATATCAGTGCAGGTATTTCAAGATCATTGTAGCCAAATAGCTGGATGATGTTAGGATGCCTAGGATAGAGTTTTCCGGTGTCAGATTCAATGCTGGTACGAATCAAAGGGGATCTCAGTACTTGACGCGGGAGAACTGAGCGAAGTCTCGTTTGAAGGCCTTGACCCACAATGTCAGTTATGGCGATATTGATTTAGATAGAAGCGTGTTACCGACCTTGAAGGCGTCTTGACCATCGTAATATACGTAGGTAAATTTTGTGTCTTTGTCTTCGCCAGAAACATGAGCAACGCTAAGGACGCGACGGGCTACCACTCCCTTCCAGGTTGTATCACCAGGCTTTGCAACATCTGCACTGTCGATAATGTTTATAAGATAGATGTCACCGGTTCTAATCCGCTTGAACTGGCAGATTTAACAAGTCAGTGAAAATTTCATATGACCCGAAGAACGCACGTCTTCTGTCAGCCTCTTTCCCTCCTGGTACCCACAGTTTCCGTGAACATGAGTGATATGCTGACACCCTTGAATATTTGTGAATTGACCGTCCTGGATGACAATATTTGAGGATCCTTGTAGGAAAGCCATGGTACGTTGGTGAGCGTTTGGGGAAAAGCTGTAAGCAAGTTATGTATGGGCGCAATGCTACAGCATTCGGCACGAGAAAGTCCGCCGCGCAAGTTCTGTACATCTGATTGCGAGGTATGACGCCGTTAACTTCGCGAGAGGAGAGCCCTTCGTGCCTCTGATGAGGCAACACCCTAAATATAAGATCTGGTTTATTACGTAAGGCTGCACCGAAGACGCGGTCGCATAGAATGCTAGAGCACAAAGGCAAGGAGCCGAGGGTAAGGAGGTGAAGATGAGTGAGTTGAAGCAATGGCAATTGGCGCCGACTGGTGCTAACCGAGTTAGTGGGAAACGGGACCGAGCGGCCGCCATTTTTAGCTCGCACCCCAAACGTGCTCACTGTCGACGTCCGACATCTCGTATTTACCAGTATCATAACCAACTTCATACCATGAACAGTATGGTCGACCCACTACCAACCATCCAGATGGTCAAAGGCAACCCAAGACGCTAATGAAGACACTCCCTGACTTTGTTCTCGGTCTGCCGAAAAGGCACCCGGTAATTTGATCGAGAGAAAAAGCTACTTGGTATTCTCTTCCTAGAAATCCGCTCACAAACGTCTTCATCAAGATCGTAGCTCCATGTTTTTCCGTCGCGAAACACGTTCGTCGCTGCCAGCATATCTCAGCAAACGACACTTGAATCTTGATTCTCATCTAGTGAATGCCTACGTAAGATCTGATTTACGCATTACGCAAACGACGGCGCTAAATAATGGAACTAGTTCAGCTTCCGAACATTCTACGACTCGACGTGAGCACGAAGATAAGGAATAAACCCGACAATAATAACAGTTTGGTGTCCCGAATGGCAGAAGATTCTGTCTCCGTATTAGACGTTGAGTGATTATCTGCATTTGGTGGTATATTAACATGAATCAAATATGCGTCACAATGCTACGCACCACAGATGATGATGGTCGAGTCTTTTAATTCCTGGAATTGGCCTTCATTCCCAACTTCCATAAGAGGATAACCAAGGGAACAAGCGAGGTCTGTTGTCTTAGGATCAAAGCCATTGGAAAGATGAATCCCCTCGATAGCTTTGGAGACGTCGAGGTTCCAGGCACAATGACGAACAACAACCTTGGTCGTAAAAGATGGGAGTCCGAGAGATACTCTCGTGCTCTCCGACATCTCTTCTCGCCCAGAAGCATCGAAGGACCAGAAATACTTGGCCCTTTTTGCCCAAGACCTCCATGTTGCTTCATCGTCGGAAGGACGAGGAATGCATCGAACGAAGAGGTATGGGGCAGGTTCATTCGATACAGTATCGTTTTCATGCTGACCAGTGTGTGCTTCAATACAGCAGAAATCGAGGTCAAAACGAGTGGTCAACGCTGTCAAGGTAAATCAGGAAATCATGTATACGCAAGGATATGTTGAAACTCACAGTATTTTTCCCATTCCTCTTCATGAATCCCCAGTCGGTGAAAGACGCTGTGCAACTGAGCAAGCCACGCTCTCCGGATACCCAGTCGCTCGCTGCCGTGGAACAGTTCATATTGTAACCACCAGAATCCCTTGAAATCTGTAGGATCTGCAAATTGAAACCTATGTCCTCTGTGAGTACACATGGTCCGATATAATTATCTGTTCCGTACCGTACTGATCCGTCCTCCATGACAAATTTGCGCTTGTCTATCGCCCACGAACTACAGTACACACATACATATCGCGTAAGTCCCGTCCACCGAGTGATAACATGTCGTTGATTCCTTTTCGAAAGCGAGCTGGCAAGGTATGGCCATGCTTCAAGAGCAGTCAACAGTTCCAAATTGGACCCGTATTGGCCACTGACTTGCTTGAGGATAGTGCCTGTTGGGAGTATTCTGACGAGACAGTCAACGACGGTGGTGATATCGCTATACGCCTGGATAGATAGTGGATGGATCGATGAGGTTGAAGGTACATCGGACAACGGCAGGAGCCAGAGTGCACCACTTTGAACATAAGGTCCTCTCCGTAACGCACCGCTTCTGGGTTCGATCCATAGTTCGTCTGTATCCTGTGCATTTCCATTATCAGGACTCAGGAAGAAGTGAAACTTCAAATTGAGGGGGACGTACAAAGTAGTCGCTACCATTTTTAAACATTTTCGTGACACCAAGCTATTGATGACAATGCCAGTCAAGTTCGCGGGCACAGCATGTAGGACGTACTTGAAAACGAAAATATGCTCGGAGAATCCATGACACTTGGCTTCTCCTAGAGAGGACATGATTCAAAGGAATGAGCGCTGCAGAGAATGGGTGAGTAATTGAGCCGCAGACGTGCTCAACATTCACCATCGTAGAATATCAATGCCGGTAAACCACGCTGATCGTTGTAGCCAAGAAGCTGTGCGACATTCGGATTTCTAACGAATCTGATAAGGATGTGACATTTCAATCGGAGATGGGGGAACAAGCCGCACTTTATAGTGGAATACCGGGCGAAATCCTGTTTGAATGCCTATCGAGTGGAAAATCTGAGGTCTGGTATTATCGAGAGAAAGTCCTTATTACTGACCTTAAAAGCTTCCGGACCACTGTATCCAACGTACAAAAACTCTGCTCCTTTATCTTCGCCGCGGACGCGAGCAAGGCTGAAGGTACGACGAACTACCAGTTTCTGATTCCGTGACCAGAGAGGCCCATCATAATGATACGTATCACTAATGCTAACCAACCTTGTTAGGTAGGCTTCGCTACATCGAACTCGTCTGTACTGCCATTCAATAAAACCAGTCAGTAAGGACCGCCAGCTTGATGATTCAACGCACTTCATTCTGGATCATGGGCTCCTTTTCATGGTGCACGACCTGGTTATTGTGAATATGTGTGGTATTCTGCTGAGGCCCCTTGACAATTGTGAGTTGGCTGTTATGAATTCTGAAGTTTGAAGATCCTTGAATGGACGCCATGGCGCGTTGGAGAAGGTTGGGAGAAGATTGCTATAGGTGTAACAGCTTTTGAGCACAGATGAAGAACGCTTCGTATTGGGAAAGAGGCACGCAAAAAGTAATTGTGTTGGATGTATACATTTGGCTTGATTGACTACACAAACCTGTATTCAACAATGGACAGGAAGGGGCGCCTCGAGGCCAAGAAATCGTCGGTTCGGAGTCACGTGAAACCTTTCCACCCAACAGGGACCATCACTTCGACCCAGCCTTGACACCTCTTCAAGGCCAAGTTCATTCACTCTGGTAGATCAAGTAACGCGTTTCGGAGTACAGTAACGCGAAACTGACTCCTTTGTAGGGGAAGACGCGTCTTTCTGTACCAGTGGCACGCTCAGGAGGTCTCTGTATTTTCAACCATGCCCCTCGTTCGGATTGAGGTATGCGACTTCAAGTCGTATAGGTGAGTCACATCAGATCTCAAGAGTGTTAATCTCATTTATTGATGCTATAGAGGGCACCAAACCATCGGTCCTTTCAAAAATTTCACCTCCGTTATTGGTCCCAACGGTGCTGGCAAATCCAATCTCATGGATGCCATATCCTTCGTTCTCGGTGTCAAGAGTGCCCAATTACGAAGTTCCCAACTGAAGGACCTTGTTTATCGTGGTAGGAAGCTGGCCAAGGAGGGGACTGAAGAGGATGGTTCGATGGCTGTTGACGAAGAGGAAGAAGAGGGCGAAGGTGAAGGAACCGCGAAGAAGGCATGGGTCATGGCAGTCTATCTTGATGCCAGTACACAGAAGGAATGGAAGTTTCAGCGAACGTGAGTATCCCTTTTGCACATACCACCAACATTATTCAAGGTAACCTTGGACAGGATATCAACAACCGGTGCCTCGGAATACAAGCTCAACGACAAGGTCGTCACCTACTCTGCCTACAATGCCGCTCTCATATCCCACAATATCCTCGTCAAAGCCAAGAACTTTCTCGTGTTCCAGGGTGACGTTGAAGCAGTGGCATCTCAGTCACCGAAAGAACTTTCCCGCCTCATCGAGCAAATCAGCGGTTCTCTTGAGTATGCCGCCGAGTATGAGAAAGCCAAGGAGGAACAGGAACGTGCGACGGAGAATGCGACATTTAATTTCACGAAGCGACGTGGTATTTTCGGTGAGATAAAGCAGTATAAAGAACAGAAAGGAGAGGCACAAAAGTTTGAGGGTCTTGTTCAAGAGAGGGTATGTGCTCATTCGTCTTGTTTTGCTGGCTTACTTGAGCTCTTCGAAAGGATATCGTTATTATGGAGAGGATATTATTCAAGTTATACAACATAGAAGAGTGTATCGAAACGAACGCCCACGAAATCCGGAAGCAGAACAAAGCTCTAGCAGGGTTGAGGGAGGAACAGCGTGTGCATGATGAAGCGCTTGAAGCTGCCCGCAGCGAGCAGGCGAAAGCCCGTACGAGTGTCATGCAGGCTGAGAAGAAGATCAAGAAGGCGGAGAAGGCTTTGGATGCAAAGGTCTGCTGTACGCATCTACCTTTTCCACGTGTCTCATTTTTTTTTACTGCAACAGCGACCGGACTTAGTGACAACAGAAGCCCAAATTACACATGCCACTCGCAAGTTCAACAACGCGCAAAAGGCAAAGGACGAAGCGAAAAAGACGGAGAACGACTTGCAGCAGAGAGTCGAGAATTTGCAGGCAGAGTTACAGCAGGTCAAGAACGCTGCTGATGCCGCGCAAGGTATGCGATGGTCATCGCGACATCTCATTCTTGGCTGATCAGAATCTTTGTCAAATTTAACAGAGGCTCAACGACAGGCATCACAACACAACATGGCACTCAGTGAGGAGAGCCTGGAGGAATATCGTCGACTGTCAGTTTTTCAGTTAGCTCACCATTCTCACCCATTGATTATTCCACAGGAAAGCTTCAGCAAGCAAGCTCGCGGTCGATGAACGACAAGAATTAGAGACGCTCACTCGTGATGAGAAGACGGCGAACCGGACGTTGACTACATTGACCGAGAAACAGAAGGCACTGGAGGAGAAGCGGGATGCTAGGAAGGAAGAGCTTCAGACTCAGACGCAAAAGAAGGCTGAGGTAGGTCTTTATTTCGTTTACAGACTCTGTTTCTTGCATTGAGATAGGATTGCTTGTACAGCTTGACGAGAAGATCGCGAGTCTCCAAGAGGAACTTGCCAAAGCAAAACAAGAACTGGATAATCAGGCATCGGAGCGTCGGCGGATCAAGTACGCTTATCTTTCCTGTCCCTCTTAGCTCGTTTCTGATCTCTGTGCTTGACCAGGCAATTAGAAGATCAAACCAACGAAAAGCTGCAGAAAGTTTTCCAGGATCTTCTCCAAGCTGGCGTCGACCGGGGAGAAACCGAGAGGGAACGGAAGCTGAAAGAAACACTGGCCAGCTTGCAACGTATCTTCCCTGGTGTGAGAGGCAGAGTCATCGACCTGTGCAAGCCCTCACAACGCAAGTACGAGACCGCCGTATCTGTCGTGCTTGGTCGAAACATTGATGCGGTTGTTGTGGATGAAGAGAAAACGGCTATTGACTGCATCGAGGTATGCACTCTTATTCACGTCGGCAGTTCACCATTTGACGAACTCTGCAGTACATGAGAAACCAACGTGCAGGCCAAGCCACCTTCATTCCACTTGACACGATACAAGTCAAGCCTATCAACGACAAGTTCCGGTCGTTCGCCAAGGGCGCTCGATTGGCGGTCGATGTTATTCAGTATGAACCAGCAGTGGAACGTGCAATGCATCATGCATGTGGAAATGCGTTGGTTTGCGATACAATGGATGTTGCGCGATATGTTTGTTATGAGAAAGGCCAGGAGGTGAAAGGTATAGTGTATGGCATGAGTTCACCACTTCCGTTGAGCTAACTTCCCTTCTGCAGCTGTCACCCTGGAAGGCACGATCATCCATAAAAGCGGCTTGATTACTGGTGGTAGAAGTCATCATGGTCCTGAGAAAAATTGGGATGAGAGGGATATCCAAGGTGTGCATCATCGTCACGCAATCAAGTTTTGTCGCGCTCACCTGTAGATCAGGTCTCTATCGTTCAAGAGACTCTTTACAAGCCAAGCTCCGCGAGCTTGCCAAGCAGAAATCTCGAGTCAAGACGGACGATACACTCATCGCCGACGTCGCTCGTCTAGAATCAGGTATCACCATCGCAAAGGATGATCTTAATGCGTGCAAACTGCGCATTACTGGTCTCAAGGACGAGTTAAAGCATCTCGAACGAGAAATCAAGCAGAATACACCCGAGTTACAGAAGGTAAATATAAGCCTCATTTCGGGAAACACTAGCTCACTCGCGCGCTGTACAGGCTCAAACCAACCACGCCAACATACAACGTCAAATTCACCAACTATCTGAAACCGTCAACGAAGCAGAGGATGAGGTCTTTGCGGCCTTTTGCAGAAATATTCGGATTAGCAACATCAGAGAGTACGAGGAAAGACAGCTCAAGCTTGCTCAGGAAGAGAGTGAGGCAAGGTTGAGGTTTGAGCAGCAAATTGCGAGGTTGACGCATCAGTAAGTTGGCTTAGTCGCTTGTCGCTGGAACTTTGCTGATGCCGTCATTAGGTTTGAGTACGAGAGCGAAGGTCTGGAAAAGACCCGGGAACGATTGAAGACCCAAACTAGTATCCTCGATACGGAAAAGGCCAACTTGGATAAGTTACAGAAGCAAAAAGAGACTGTCGAGGCAGAGTTGGCTGAAGCCGAAGAAGGGATCGCAGAATTGAAGGAGGAACTGAAGGGCTTGCAAGAGACGTTAGATGAGAAGACCAAAATTGTCGAACAGGTGAAGCGGACGACGACAAAGGCTGCAAAAGTGCTTGAACAGGCACTGAAAGAGATCAGTACACGTGTAAGTGCCGGTGGAGTCGTCTTGTGGTGCCCTTGCTCATTGTCTAATGTAGAACGACGAAATCGAGAAGCTAGCTCTGGAACGGTCATCGATATACAGGAAGTGTCGACTGGAAGAGATTGAACTGCCACTTCTGTCGGGAAGCTTGAAGAATGTTCCTATGGAAGAAGTATATCTCCGGGTTTTCCTTCTCATGCGCATCGTTAACCAAGTCTTAGAATCTGCGCGAAGAAGTTGCCATGGACGTTGACGAAGATGAAGAAGCTACACAACGACCTAAAGAAGTGCAGGATTATGGTATCGAGGTCGATTTTGAGATGATTACCGAAGACGATCGAGAGGTGGGTCTAGCCACCTCTGCAATTCTGGTTGATTACTCACTCTTTTGTCCGTCGTTTAGCGCGACCCAGCCGAGGCACTAGCAGAATACGATGCCAAGATTTCGAAACTGACTGCAGATATCGAACGAATGGCACCGAACATGAAAGCTATCGACCGGTATGAGCATCATTATTTTTCCTAGCAACAGCATGTTAATTTACGGACATAGACTCGAGGACGTCGAAGCCAAGTTAGCAGAAACGGAGAAGGAAACGGAAAAGGCACGGCAGGATTCCAAGAAGGCGAGGGAGAAGTTCCAGGAAATTCAGAAGAAGAGGTGCCGTTTCCATTTCACTCTGCCTGCCTACTTTTTCGCTAATGAACTGCCTTCTAGGCACGATCTGTTCAAGACCGCCTATGAGCATATTGCAGCTCAGATCGACACTGTGTACAAGGACCTCACGAAGGGTAAAGCAGCGCCTATGGGAGGCGTTGCGTATCTCAGTTTGGATGACAGTGATGTGAGTCTTTTCCATAGTCATTATGAAATGATACTGAGGGTGTTTTGCAGGAACCCTACAATGGCGGAGTAAAATACCACGCGATGCCGCCGATGAAACGATTCCGTGATATGGAACAGCTTTCGGGAGGTGAGAAGACTGTTGCGGCCCTGGCGCTACTTTTCGCTATCCATAGGTATGCCACTTCGCCTGTTGCTTGAACTTACTCTGATTAATATTTCGGCAGCTACCAACCAGCCCCGTTCTTTGTTCTGGATGAAGTTGACGCCGCACTAGACAACACCAACGTGGCAAAAGTAGCAAATTACATCCGATCCCGAGCGTCGGACAACTTCCAATTTATCGTGATTAGCTTGAAGGGCACCTTGTATGAGCGCGGCAATTCACTGGTTGGAATATATAGGGATCAGGATGTGAATAGTTCGAGAACGTTGACGTTGGATGTAAGCGTTTCTTTTGCTCTCGCGAAAACGGTGATGTTAATAAGTTGTAGCTCACGCAATACGACGAATGATGATACCGAGTCCTATTTCTGCTTTCTTTCTCTGTCGGTCTGCTATCGTGCTCGATGTTTGTGTACCTATACAACTTATTATTATCTCTGCACTGTATTCTCTAGTTTTCAATGTAATGTGAACGGATAGCTTACCAACGCGCTACTCTGAGGAAGCTTTCAGGCTGCAGGTCTTAGAGCCTGTTCAGATAATCCTGGCATTTGCTCGCTGGCGCCAGGATGCAGCGAGGAAAAATTCCCGCGCGTCTGCACTGCCACTCACACGCTGATTTCTTGATAATAAATATATCAATAAAAACCTTTTTGTATATTCTACGCCTAAGGAAACTGTTCAGTTTGAGGAACTGGATAGATTTATGCAGCAGCAGCAAGTGTTGTCAACTATGCATCTCTTGCTGCTGCCTTTTATGCTTCTGAAGCCTACCCCAAACAACCATACTATGACTTGGCACTCACAGGCATCCAGTGGGTTTTGGAGTTAATTCATGGCAATCCCCAACAAATTTATACCTAATTGGGTGTTGGATTACATGTCTTCATATGTCTTGTGATTACCTTGTGCCAAGTGGGATATGCAGACCAAATGCAGACTCAAAAAGGGGTGTTATTGTGGAAGAACAGCTTGCTATATTCTTATACATGTGTGTAACTGGTTTGACTGTTTGACACATTGGTGAGAGGTTTCAGTGCTCAAATGCAACAATTGCTCAGTATGTAACAATGACAGGACTGCCATGAATTAACTCCAAAACCCACTGGATGCCTGTGAGTGCCAAGTTGTAGTATGGTTGTTTGGGGTAGGCTTCAGAAGCATAGAGAGCAGCAGCTAGTGTGTCAACAGCTCAGCTCGGCTATAAGCGGCTCTGCAGCCGCTTGAGCCACTACTGAGCTGTTGGGGGCTTTTGCCACCAATATGATCCAAATTTTGACAGGAACCCCAGATTTTGGCACCAAAAATGGCAATTTTGGCCGGAAACGGCTTCAAATAGCTCAAGTGGCTCGGCTGAGCTCAACAGCTAGGCGGCTTTCAGCCGAGCCGTTGACACACTAGCAGCAGCAAGAGATGCATAGTTGACAAACTTGCTGCTGCTGCATAAATCTATCCAGTTCCTCAAACTGAATGGTTTCTTCAGGTGTAGCATATACACTGGAAGAGCGGTAGCTCATCGTACTTTCAGCATTGCTCGCATCCGTGGTGAAGATAAGGAATCAGAGTTTCTATATGTCGGGTATAGTGGACCGGAAGCTCTCGAAGTTCGCCTCTCGATAATACTAGTTGACTCAAACTCTTACACTCGATAGGTATTCAAACGGGATTTCAAGTGGTTTTCTGTTGTCAAGTGCGACCTCCGATTCTCGATCCACAAACCAAATACTTACCATTGAGATCGTTAGACATCCGGATGTCGCCCAACTTTTTGGCTACAACGACCATCATGGTTTACCAGCGCTGATATTCTACGATGGTCGGCGTCTTAGTCACATTTGTGAACGGTCTGCTAACCTAGCCGTCCTCTACAGCACTCATTCCTTTGAACCATGTTATCCTTCCGGAAAAAGAAACGCAATGGAGTCTTGATTTATATTTTCGGTTTCAGGTGCGTTTTCCATGCCAGCCTTGTGGATTTGACTGATATCCTTGCCCACAGGCTAGTGTCCTTGCAGTAGCTGGGGATATAGAGTTCGTATGTCCCTTTTAACTCGAAAGTTTACTTTGAGTAGTCGTAATGGTGCAAGCTTACAGCCACCGCCTTCGAACGAATTATGGATCGACCCTAGGAGCGGTGCAGTGAGAAGAGGTCCTTCTATTGGGGGTTCTTATTTTGCCTTCCGACCGTTCCACGTACCTTCCAATGCATCACTTAACCCACTGTCTATTCAGACATATAGTGATACCAACGCCATTGTTGACTATCTCGCCATGATACTCCCAGACACTATCTTCGGGCAAGTCAGTGACCGATACAGGTCCAGTTTGGAACAGCTGACTACTGGTGAAGCGTGGCCATACCTTGCCAGCTCGCTTTGGAAAAGGAAACAAGAAGATATTATCGCTCAGTGGACGGTTGCGGAGATGCCGCAATATGTTAATTGGAGCTCCAGGCTCCCGTTAAGGATGGAGGTACACAAAGTCCTCATGGAGGACGGATCGGTGCGGTAGGTAGGAAATGATCGTGTTGGATTGACGCGTACTCACCGAGGACACAGGTTTCCAGTCGCTGCCAATGGGACGGATTTTGAGCGTAGTAAAATATCCTTATCATACAACTTGCTCTATAACAACAGGCAGATCAACGTTCGGAGTTCCTGGCTTACTCAGGCGCACAGTGTCTTTAGCCAATTGGGAATTCATGAAGGGGAATGGGAGGAGTACTGTGAGTTCATGTATTACTTGCATGCTTCTGCTGACTCAAGCCATCAGCTATTATTGATCATTTCTGGCTTGAATTCCATCGTACAAAAGAGACCTGCCAACAAGCGGTCATCGATACCCGATATGGTACTCCTCCCGTATACCTCTTCATTCGACCTATCCCTCGCCCTTTCGATGATGAGAGAATATGGAGGTCCTGGGCAGAAAGTGACAAGGCGAAGTATTTCTGGTCGTTTGACCATTCTGGGCAGGAAGAAATGCCGGAAAGCACAAGAGTGTCTCTGGGACTTCCGTTGTTCACGACCAAGATAGAGGCTTATTGTTATTCTTGGAACCTCGAGGATTACAAGACCATTGAAAAACTCCACCTTGCCAAGGGCTTTGATCCCAAGACGACAGATTATGCTCGTTCTCTCGGTAATCCTCTTATGCAAGTCATTGGAGACGAGGATCGGTTCGAAGAATTGGAGGATTCAACGAGCTCCACTACGATCGCTGATATTCTGGAATCTTATAACCGTTTCAATGTAGACGGTACGCACCTAAATTGCATGTGTCCAATTCATATATTTACAACCTACATTAGACGATTGTTCAACTGAAGGATACAGCTCTGATGAGGAGAGGATTCTGTATCCTCGGTTGAGGGAGAGAGTAGATCACAAGTTTTAACAGATGATGATAGAGCTGTAGTATGGTATGTACATGGTATAGAATTTTGTGAACGAGTGTCAACGTAAATGTCCGTGCTTGTGCTTGGCGCGACGAGTCTGTAACTCTTTTGTCAAACCATCATCACGCTCATTCTCAGTCGCTCTTTTACACATTCTAAATGCCACCAGATAGCCCTCCAATGCTATATAAACAGCCTAGACAACTTACTTCGAGTAGCAGCTTCAACTGGTGGCCTTATCCTCCATGGGGTGCATCATCAACTTCAACACCAATAGCCGTCCCAGTTACTATCATCACAACTACAATCCAAGAGGTTCCTACACCCACTGCTGTTCCCGAAACTTCTCTCGTCGTTGTCAGCTCATCACCATTGCCATCGTCACCGTCTAGTCCAAGTCAGCCATCCGTTCACAATTCCAGTGGCTTGGATTCTTCGTCATCTCCTGCCTCTTCCTCCGTGCCTCCCAGTTCGAATGTCATCATATCTATCACTCCGCTCAATGTTTCTCCCAGTGCTACTCCATCCTTTATCGAATACCCCAAGAATTCCGTCAATTCAAACTCGAATGAAAAAATCAACATGATCCTAATCCCCGTCTTTGTCGTCGTTGGCGTGTTGTTGGGCAGCGTGGTCGCTTGGTTCGGGTACGGTTGTATCACGCGGAAAGCTCACCGGAAGAAGAACAGGAAAAGGACAGAGTTGGAGGTTGGGCCTGAGTATTCGTATAGTCCATCGCTTAAGGACGAATCGGAGAAGATGGCATTATCGACGGTGGATTTACACGGACTTGGCCAAGATCATACATGGCGAGGGTTAGATTACACCGAGGAGCGAAACTCGTTACTGGTTCCAGGTCTTCCCCACTCTGCTCAAAATTATTTCCTTTCACCTGTTCCTCGAGATGCATCGAACAAAAGTCTATCCAGAGCGGCTACCTCCAAAACCGCGACCTCTGTCTCTATCTATTCTCAAGTAGATCTCGAAAACGCTGATGAAGATATTGATCCTCGTTCGCCCCGTATCTCGCAGAAGAAGTCGAAGAAGAAACAAAGCTTGAACACAATTCGAAGATTTCCTACTACTGCGACATCCACTACTACTACAAGCACGAACACCCGTATAGAAAGTCTCTCTCGGAGACGGCCCACGTACACTAGAGATGATACATCTTCCTCTCCGCATGCAGAACTCAGCAGGAACGGTACAGCTCGTACTTGCGCTACTACTACCACTACTGGGACAAGTAAGGGAACTGGTGACCGCGATTTTCGGAGACCGGATCTTAGTAGGGCGACGACAGCGCGAACCACGACTACCACACGAACTGGTGCAGAGACATCTATGGGCTTCCGAATTGTAGACGAAACTCCCCTCCAGAGTCCTACCGGTGGGTTCGCTTCACCGAACACTGGGTTCTCGTGGGTTGGTGTTGGAGAGTTGATTTGGCAGCGTCGTGGTACAGAGGAGGTGGATAAAGACAAGTATACGTCCCTCCCGAAGAGTCCTGCTCGTTCGAAGAGGTCTACGGGGTCGAGGAAGAATACTGCTGAGGAGAGAGATCAAAAGTTGAGGGAGTATTATGGGTATGGTCTACCAAAGAGTCCGCCGCAGGTGACGACGCCGAGGTTGGAGGGCGAGCTGTGTTTCACACCATTAATTGGGCAGGGTAGGGGGAAATAGGACGGCCACCAAGCGAAGGCGTGTCAGTGAAAAAATTACGGACAGGTTTGTGATAGATAAAAGTTTGTACTCCTAGGTTTTGAGATGTGTTTAGAGTTGGGACGTAGCCATCGAATGTACTATTCTAGCCCAACTCGAACGTTGTGTATGGTAGCGATTGGTACCGCCAGCGTAGAATCCTATCCAACATTGGTTGCGAAACGGACCTGGGTCTAGTTTGAGTGCCAGTGCCGACAAATCTGAGCACATCTCAGCTGAAAAAACACCGTTGGTCTCGATAGACGTAGACACGTGACCCTGAATTTCGAGCTTCGGCGCCGTTCAGCGCAATGTCAGACGCGTTCTTTTTTCTCCTCGTGCAATGGTGAGCAAGACCTCTTTTCTGTCGACTTTTACTCATCGATATCACAGAGTCTTGCCTTCTTACACGCTCATGGTTCGTCAGAGTGTTCGTAACATCCATTCACCTCGGGGAAAACCATCCAATCTAATCTCTTCATTCAGCCCACTCGGACGCAATCTGGGGAATATCCTGGACAGAAACCGACAATGTAATCTCTATATCTGCTGATGGCTCTATCAAGCAATGGACTTCATCTTCTGGTCAACCAAACCCTCCATCTCACGGTTTTCCACCGCGTCATACACTGGCTCTTACCTCGCTTTCAACATCGCCTGATGGCAGATATGTGTTGTACAATAGTCTTGAAGGGCTTACTAGCTTGTGGGATCTGAGTAGTGGTGAAGTGGTTGGAAAGTTTGAAAGTTATGCTAGGCAAGGGCAGCCTGATGATGCGGAGCCTTGTGAGTTTTCCTTTATTTCTGGAGGTGTCAAGGCCCTAAACGGTGCTTTTTTTGGATTTTCGTAGCATGGTCGGTATCCCTCAACCCAAAAGGAGAAACATACGCATCATGCGGCGGTTCAGGAAGAGTCACTATTCACTCTGCTACTCCAGGCGCAGATTTTGGCTCGCGACTGAGCACGATATCATCAGGGAGAAGTAAATTTGGGATGTTCTGCTCTCATGTCTGTTCGTTTTTCCAAGGATTTCAAAGCATTACTGATCGATGTCACCAGAGTCCAGATGGAAAACACCTCGCGCTATCTTCCGAAAATGGCCAAATATTCATCTTTGACCTCGAATCAAGCTCTCTTTTAACGACGTTTACTTCTCATGCTATGAGCGTCCGTTCCTTATCTTGGTCGCCTGACAGTAGTGTACGCTTTGATCCATCTCTGTTTTCATGTGCGACTCTAATCAATTCGACGAACTACAGCTCCTGCTCAGTGGATCGGAAGACAAGCGTCTTATCCTTCATGATGTTCGTGTTTCTTCTTCTGGTGCCATGTCAGGCGGTGCCGTAGCAACATTCAGTGGGCACACTTCTTGGGTTCTCAGTGTCGACTTTTCACCCGATGGTAGATTAGGGTTATCTGGGTGAGGGGACATCCTACGCCTGCGTTGTTCTCGCTGAATTGAACTGAATATCTCTCCCTCTCTCTCTCTAGCTCGGCCGACAAAACGATGAAAGTATGGGACATTGGTGCCCGTGCAGCAGTATCTACTATTCCAGACACCGGTGGAGGGGAAGTCTGGGCTGTTTCGTGGAGACCAAAGCCTCCTGCTCACGGTGCTGGTGCTGGAGCATTTGTGAGTGGAGGAGAGGATGGTGTAGTCAAGTGGTGGAGAGGCGCAGGTGCCAACTAACGTTACTTTGTTTTGCTCAGGATGTATGTATTGGTATGGAACATGAGATAATGGAATCGAAGGCTATGTTGCAAATAGATTCTCACTATCTTATGCCACCTGAAGGCCGTAGAAGGTATATTACTTTAGGTAGTATTTGAAGATTTACAAGTATCTGATATGGTCGGACCCATGAAGAAGAGTATCATTTTCGGGGAACGCTTGCCTTTCTGCAGGGAATGATAGACGGAAAAAGGGATGTGTCGAGTGAAAATAGAATGATAGGACTTGTCAGGCCTCCAAAGCGACCTTTTGACGCGCCGAGGGAGATATGTAGGGATGCTAGCGCTGGCCTAACTTCTGCCGCGGAATGGGGGGACGCGTCGTTCAAGTTGACGCGTTGACGCTCTATACAGCGAGGAACGAGCGATTGAGTCTGCCTACAGGAGACTACGTTGACGCAGTTATGTGAATCTCGGCCACGTTGTCATTGCAAAAATTGAACGTTGGCCAGTAACGACAAAGCAAAGATGCGAAAGTTGGAAGAGATCCCATAAGTTTGCTAAAAAGTACGCGATAGACATTGACGATTCATTTTTATGTGGGTTTTGGTAGTGAATATCCTTTTTTGGGACGCTTATCCTGCTCCCTGTCATGCCAGATGTACACTGCCTCCTGCATCTCCATGGCAAACACGCACTTCTGCGTTCAAAAGCTGTAAATCCCTCCTATAACATTCATCTTCTCCCGACCCTCCCCAGCGTACCATGCCCTTCATCCAAGAATGTTCAGACTTTGAATTTCACAACAACCAAATCACAGTCGTAGAAGGCTCTCAGTATAATACCACACATACCATTCACGACAATCGTACAGTACAAGTCGTGTGCCAGGAGAGAAAGGAACACACAATTTGGGATGAGGTACGTTGGTTTTTTCTCTTCGAACGAGCAACAAATCTCACTGACTGGTTCTGTTGAATGATTTAGTACGAACGGGTTCGGACTGGCAATGTTAACCTCATCAAGACTGTGGGCACCAGTGATATCATATCTGAATGTGATATATCTAAATATGATGCTTCCTGGTGGTTATGCAACCGGAGAGTAGTAGCTCGTCGCACCATCAGTGTCGCTCGTATTCGTGGTGAAGACAAGGAAGCAGAGTTTCTATACGTCGGGTACAGTGGACCAGAAGCCTTCCAGGTAAGTATAACATCCCTTCTTGATATTTGATCTCAAATCCCCTACTCAAATAGGCCTTCAAACGGGACTTTGATGAATTTTCTACCGTCAAGTGCGGATTATTTCCCAATCTTCGATCCATATGTTACATGTTCACCGTTATCGTTAGACATCCGAACGTCGCCCAGCTTTTTGGCTACAACGACAGTCAACATGGTTTACCAGCATTGATATTCTACGATGGTGAGCGTGTTGACCACGTCTGGAGCTCAATTGACTCATTTGACTCCTTTCTACAGCCCTCATTCCTCTGAACAGTGTTCTCTCGGCAAACCAAGCACATCTTTGGGCCACATTATATTTTCGTATTCAAGTACGTCCTACATGCCATGCTTGTGAACTGAACTGACATCATTATACACAGCTTCACGCCGTAGGCATGTTCAATGATAAATTTCTCTTTGTACGTCCCTTAAACTCAAATGTTCCCTTTGGCCCTGAGTCTTGAAGGTGGAAGCATATAGGATGTGGGCGAACTATGGATTGAGTCCAGGAGCGGTGCGTTACGGAGAGGGCCCTGGGTTCAAAGTCATGCAAGATTATATCGATTATCCGCTGCACCTCCAACTTTACGCCTTGATCCGCTATCCATTCAGACATATAGTGATACCAACGTCATCGTTGACTACCTCGTCAGGATACTCCCAATAGACATTATCCTCAAGCTCATCAGTGCCCAAGATAAGCGCTATCATTCATGGCTGGGTGCTGAAGCGTGGCCATACCTCGCCACCTCGCTTTGGAAACCGGACCAATCACGTATTATCGCTCGTTGGACAGGACTTGTGCGGTATGCATGTGTGGACCGTCGTTTATGGATAAAGGAGCGCAAAATTGTCATGGAGGACGGATCAGTACGGTATGTAGTAGATGATTGTGTTGGATGATGTGTACTCATTTGGGATATAGGATCGAATTTGCAGATGCTGAGGGTTTCTTGCCTCCCTTGCCGTTGAAATACGAACTGTTTCATGATAGCGAGCGACTGGGCATCTGGAGCGTGTGGCTTGCTCAGGCGCACAGTATCTTTAGCCAACTGGGAATTCATGAAGGTAAATGGGAAGAATACTGTGGGTTTCGGTACGCTCTTGTACATATTTAACTCTTGACTTCTTGACAGCAATAACCACACGTTTTGAGCTTAGTTTCTACTATATGGCCTACCGGAAGAAAAGTGCATCAAAGAAGCCCACATACCTCTTCGTTCGGCCCATCCCTCGGCCTTCCGATAACGAGACAACATGGAGGTCTTGGGCAAAAAGCGTGTACTTCTGGTCCTTTGATCCTTTTGGGCGAGAAGAGATATCAGAAAGCAAGAGAATATCTCTGGGACTACCATCTTTTAGGATTGAAATACACCTTTGGTACACATCCTGGAATTTCAATACCTACAAAGTCATGGAAAGGTTTCAACATTTCAAGGGATTTGATCCTACAACAACGGACTATGCTCACTCCCTTAGCTACCCTATCATACAAGTTGTCGAGGACAAGGATTGCTTCCAGGAATTGGGCGAATCAAATGGTACGTAGCACTTCTGCATTTTCTCGATTTCATGCTAATATTCTCACCTTACGCAGATGACCGCTCAACGTCGGAGGACGAGGAACTGATGGTAATTGAGGAACTGGTGGCAGTGGATCGCGACTCTTCTTGCCCAGATACTGCTCATCGCGACGTCATACCTTTTTCCACACCCAATGATACCCTCATGAACGAAATTCCAGATGCAGAGACCAATGAGGTGACTGTAGGCAACAAACAAAAGTCGAAAGCGGCGGGCTCCAGTAGTAAACGTCGTAAATTTCACACAGACGACAGCGAGGGTGAAGTTGCAACGACGGGGTCAAGTATGAAACGTCGCCGGACCGCCACCGATGCGAAGAACCTTGTCTAGGCTCCAAAGCGGGAGAAATGGGACGACTTGCCATAGCGAGAGTCGAGCAGCTGCAAGGTTCGACCCAGAGTTTGTGCACGAGGAGCTGGTGAGGCGAAATCCGAAGGTAGCGCGTCGAAGAAACGGGGCCGGGGAGGTCGGAAAGGGCAAGGTCAGGCGAGTGGGAAGGTTAGGTAGTTGACAGGCACGACTATTAGTTTAAAGGCCGATGTGGCTGACACTGTTACGCAAGCTAGATTTCTCTACAAAATGCCATGGTGGTATTGGTGCAGGCATCATCACATTTCATACTTGTGCTGTCAAGTAACTATATTTGTTCACTATATCCTACTCTATTGTACTATAGCCTGTGTGGTAATCAGAGTCCATTCTTACTATCATACTCCCAAGCATATGTAGATCTTGGTTGAGCCTAACTCCAAGGAGAATTGCATGTTGTTGGTCAATGGCAGAGTGAGAAAGGCCTGCATGGCATACTTAGGCCACAGAAAGTCATGGTCTCATGATGTCATGTGTCATACATGCACTGAAAGTTTCTCAAAGCTGTCCTGGTAGACAAGGTTAGTTAAACAGAAATTCTTATATTGCATAGATATTTTATCCCTCCAGAAGAATTTATGCCTCAATATCAAATAGCGACGACTTGATTGGGAATAGGGAAAAGCAGAAAATAGGCGTACCCCACTACGCGTCAGGTCATGGGACCATGACCTTCCGTGGCCGGTGGCCCCGAGTGTGTCACGTCTACTGTGACGTCCAGTCATATGATCGTGTCACTCAGACTGTGGCCGACAGCGTTATACTTATATATAGTGGAAAATGCTCGTTACCGTCAAAACTTTCAATCTCAACTCTGAACATCATGCCCCAGTCATCGGGAACCACTAACCCTATTCCTCCAGCCCAATTCTATGGGGCCCCAGCACCTAAACCACCAGCTCAAGCAACCCAGGATGCTCTCCGTATCCCTTCTCATCCTCTGCCGCCACGCGACGGGCCATCACCCGTGAGGTTTTCTGCCTCGGGTTTCAACCCTTATACGTCGATGCATTTCCTGCAAGATAAACGTGATCGTCAGATGGAGACGGAGTGCCGTGGAAAGTTCGTTGGACCTATGCCTCCAGCCAACTTCCTGAGCGAGTTCCTCAACGACAGCATGCTCAAGGAAGAAGTCAGAGACCCGTTCATATTCACAGAGGAGTCAAAAAAGTACTTTAAAAAGGCTCAGAAAAGCAATTCAGAGGTTGCAATGTATCCCCATCTGGTGAGTATCTGTATATTCCTCTTCGTTCTATCCGCTGAAATGTCTTCTGCAGATTGACGGCCTGAAGGATTACTGTCCAGAACTGGACATCAAAGACACTCACANGTATCGATTCGAGGTCGTTGACGAGGTGACCGGTGAAAAGACGTACTACCTTGGGAAAGCACCTTCATTTAAAGGCAACAAGTCGCTTACCGGTCGTTCTACTCGTGGCATTGTGGTATACGACCTCAAGAATCGGAAGGTTGCGTATCTCAAGGACACATGGAGAGTGTGCGGAACTGGGTACGACATCGATAAGGAGGGAGACACGTACCGGAAACTGAAGGCGGCCGGTGTTAGGAATGTGCCGACTGTTGTTGCCTTTGGTGATGTAGGGGATGAAATGTGGCATCGCACGCAGACGGACATTTTCGCTCGGAAGAGAGGCAGTTTTATTCGACAGCTGAGAGGACATAGACACTGTCGGTTGGTTTTTCGAGAAGTCGGACGGGACTTGACGTCATTTGAAACTACTGGGGAGATTGTGGGAGCCATTGCTGACGCTGTAGAAGGTATGTGGCTCACTCGATGGTTGGTATTGCCTCTAATGTTATTCTAGCTCATCAGGACGCCTACGAGCTGGCTGGTATACTCCACCGTGATATCAGTGTCGGAAACATTTTGATCACTGACAACGGCGGTGGACTGCTCATTGATTGGGATCTCAGCAAGGAAGTACAGAAGATGGGGGTACCGCGTCAAGTGGAAAGAACAGTAAGCAAAGTTTTCTCCTTTTTATTGATCTCTTGCTCAATTACACGCAGGGAACATGGCAATTCATGTCTGCAAAGCTATTGATGACTCCAACCCCAGACACTCATGAACTTGCGGATGACCTTGAATCGTTTTATCACGTTCTCACCTGGGTTACCCTTCGCTATACTCCGCACGGGCTGGATGACGGGAAGCTCGTGGAACTCATATATCGTTACTTTGATGATTCGTGGTTTGATGCTGCGTCGGGAAAGACCCGTGGGGGCCAGCTAAAGCGTGCTTATCTCACCCAAAGAGAGATGCGAAACGCTGAGCTGCCTCAGGGAGAGCTGGCACAACTAATCGATGACCTTGCCATATTATTACGAATCCGATACGAGGATTCGCCTTCGGCAGAGGAGATACAGGTGTTCGAAAGTCTCCAGGCTCAAGCGAAATTGTTATCCAAAGACGATGGAAAGTTGGACGGTTTCATGCAGTCTCTTTTCGAGCGAGACCCCGTTTGGCAATATAGGGAGAAGATGAAACTCCTTCAGACTTCACATTGGATTCGCAATCGTTTCCGTCAATCTGCAGATCGTAGGCATGTCATGAAAGACACCTGGACTCGCGACCGTGACCTCGGTCCCCCGGGTACCACATCCATGCGAAGACCCAAAGAGTCCGAGGCATACACGAATCAACCCAAACAGCCACGCAAGTATGGCTTCAAGTCTCCCGAAGGTACCGAGGAGACCCCTTCCGCCGCCTTGGTTGAACTACCCGACTCCAAACGGCCTAAACAACTACCTAACTTGTTGCCCGAGGACGACGAAGAGGCTACCTGGGCTCCAGATGCACCTGACATTATTGACGGCCAACTGGTATTCCCCAAGCTAGCAGGATACGAAGAGGACAAAATTTCAGACGATGAGGGGTATGATTCAGCATGGGCACACGAACTGGATGAAATTGAGTTGACTGCGGAGGTTGTCGACGAAGAGGATGAAACTGCAGAACCTCTGTGACGTGGTAGAGGATGTTCAAGCTGGTACTTGCAACTGCTTTTCTTTGCTGCTTTAATGCTTTCACGCACACATATGGCTGGATATGTATAGGATCTCTGGTATTTGGTATAGCACACTGTACACTAGGACAATACTAACTTAAGTGGTCATGATATTGCACTGGTCTGATTGATACACCCCCGTATACCAGTTTGTTCACCTCTCGATGAGAATTTTCCACGAAGAATCTGAGCAATCGAAATAGTAGCTCCCAAGGGCAGTCGAAAGGCTCATGTAAATACCTCAATTCACGAAGGGAAGATTGGACTTGCTGACATGCGATATCGGATCGGTGACTCTACACCACCACCGTGACGAAGGCTTCCTCCGGCTCTTCTTTCAGTCAGCATCTACAGTGTTTGAATTGGCTCGTTCTCAAACCAATATTCATAACAGACGATGGCGGTCTCTACGCGCTCCCTTAGCACTAGCAAGGGCGTTCCGATACAGTCGCGCTGTCACGNACTCCAAACGGCCCAAACAACTACCTAACTTGTCGCCCGAGGACGACGAAGAGGCTACCTGGGCTCCAGATGCACCTGACATTATTGACGGTCAACTGGTATTCCCCAAGCTAGCAGGATACGAAGAGGACAAGATTTCGGACGATGAGGGGTATGATTCAGCATGGGCACACGAACTGGATGAAATTGAGTTGACTGCGGAGGTTGTCGACGAAGAGGATGAAACTGCAGAACCTCTGTGACGTGGTAGAGGATGTTCAAGCTGGTACTTGCAACTGCTTTTCTTTGCTGCTTTAATGCTTTCACGCACACATATGGCTGGATATGTATAGGATCTCTGGTATTTGGTATAGCACACTGTACACTAGGACAATACTAACTTAAGTGGTCATGATATTGCACTGGTCTGATTGATACACCCCCGTATACCAGTTTGTTCACCTCTCGATGAGAATTTTCCACGAAGAATCTGAGCAATCGAAATAGTAGCTCCCAAGGGCAGTCGAAAGGCTCATGTAAATACCTCAATTCACGAAGGGAAGATTGGACTTGCTGACATGCGATATCGGATCGGTGACTCTACACCACCACCGTGACGAAAGCTTCCTCCGGCTCTTCTTTCAGTCAGCATCTACAGTGTTTGAATTGGCTCGTTCTCAAACCAATATTCATAACAGACGATGGCGGTCTCTACGCGCTCCCTTAGCACTAGCAAGGGCGTTCCGATACAGTCGCGCTGTCACGGGGCAGCTGTTGAGCTTCACGATAGAAGGATAAGGTCAGCACGCTATACAACTGTGATAACATTTAGCAGCCCAATCAACTTTTTTTGCGTTAGTCGGCATAACACTGCAATGATTGCAGTCCATACACATCTGTTTCGCCCCTCAAGTTTCAAGGTGCACATAAAACAGGAGTTCTGCTAAATTGAGCAAGACAAAGATAGTTGAGAATGCATACGAGAGTGACATGCAATATCACAGACGTTCATAAAGATCATGTTCCATCCGTCCAGGCAGTAGATTGTTTACAATTATCCAGGAACGAATTAGAGTTCCCCTCGTTCCTTCTCCCTCAAAATCCTTCCCTGATTCCACATCAAGTCCCCTTCAAAGTAACAACCCTGCAACCATCAATTGACTACACCATCCACCTTGGGCTCACCTGGTTTATCCTGGAACGCCGTTCAAGCATGCATCAGCAAAATGGACACCTAAATATATTGGAATAAAATGAGTGAAATACGTTATAATGGCCAAAATACATTATAATCATTATGGTGTATTTTAATGTAATATAATTGTTGTTCCTTTATTTTAATGGATTAAAATGAAGCAAAATGGTTATAATGTATTCTGGCTATTATAATGCATCGGCCCCACCTGGGGGTCGGGACAAAAAAAAAAACTAATATTTATTTGTTGCAACCCCCATGAGTCGAACCCTCAACCTCAAGGTGGATTAGTCAGCAATCCTTAGCTGACGCGGGGTGCTCAAGACCACTGCACTACAGTGCCATATACTCACCACCACACATAGTGCAATATATCCCCTTACTCAAAAGACCTATCTCCACCCCCTTGCTGTTTCTATTGACGAAATCCCCAACCAAAAGCTTCCCTTCACTTTATAGAGTCCTCTTCCTGTCCTCTGGAAGGCATAAAAATGCACTGTTTTGATTGCCTCTGTTTATTGTATTTTAATGGATTATAATAACACCAGTCTCATTTTAATGCATTGTAATAGCATTGCTTGATTTTAATCTATTGCAATGGACTAAAATCAGCAAAATACATTATAATTTATTATATTTAGGTGTCTATTTTGCTGATGTGCAACACCCTGCGGTTATCAAAGATCACTGCATTACCTTCTTGAAGGGTATACTTGTCGGCATAGCCAGGTGCGTTCAAGACCTCGTCAAACTGCTTCAATGCTCGATAGAACTCGGGTGGTGTCACAAGTAACAACTGTCACAAAAAAACTGAAAACATGGCACTGAAATATCACCTCCTGCTAATATGTCAAACCTAGAAAAGACCCACTTTTACTTATTTTACACTACTTTTGAATTGGAACACTTTAATATGACACAAGATAACAGGTAATAAGGACTAGAGTGAGCCCAGTCTGCTAGTCATTGCCTTAGAGAAGCTATAGTACCTTGGAAAGTATGAAGAGCTATATGATATGCTATACAGAGGTGTCAAAGCTGTACTTTCTGACTTATCTATGTATCAGATCCAAAACAGATTACTCCCAAAACCTGTAGGGAACCTACACCTGCAAAAAGTATGTACCATCATAATGGTGTTGCAACAGAATTATGAGGGCTGCAACATACTGTAATAAATTTAGCTAGATTTTAAGTGTATTATAGCCTAGTTATAATATATTGAAATACTTTAACTGCCTTACAACTCCCTTATGACCACATTACAACTGCCTGGAAGGATTATTTAACCTTATAGCCACATTACAACCATACTACAACCCATGGGGAATCATTACTGCAAGTTACAGTTCCAGTACATGCATGTTAAGACACAATCACAAATATAAATGTAATTCTCAGAGTAAAATCCTGCTCAACATGATAACACACCAAGTTCAGCACTGTTCCCACTGATTCCAAAGCCTGTCTGCATACTGTGAAGCCAGTGTAGGTAGAACATGATGATGTCATGTTTGGGAGATGGTGGTCAAGAGAGCACCAAGAGGCTTTCTGACTCTCTGACAAGGGGTTCTCATCTTATCACAACACATGAGGCAACTACCTCAACTTCACAGCAGTCAAAGTGCCACGGCATTGGTGAATTCCCACACCTAACCCTTTGCCCAAACCACCACCATTGACGAATGACATTGATGACAGCTCCCCCGTTTCCTCTCCATCAAGCTCAAAAATCACCAGTTCCAGTCTCAGCAAGGTCAACTACAATATTCAACACCAATAACAGGCTCATTCAAGGTATAAAGGTATGTCAAATTGAAAATGGCTCCAATACCATTGCTGGTCCTACTAGCTCACTAACACAGATTTTACCCTTATAGATGTTCTCTTTGACTGCTGATCTCGACCCCATATCATTCTAGAAGTGTTTAGTAGGCTATAATGGAGAGAGACACATTGTCAGGTACATGTCGTCCGCCAACGACCAAGAGACAACATGCCTTTGTACATCTCATCAGACCTGGGGCTATGCACACACCGACCTTTGACCAATACCACCACCACCACTACCACCACCACTACCACCACTATCTCGAGTTGCATGCTCCTTGGATTTATTATCAAGTCTGTGCTGCTGGACAAGCCAAGTGAATGCTCAAGCCTTATGTTGGGTCTATTGTGTGTTGAGAGAGGTGTCATAGAGGGTAAGTTAGAATGTGAACATGAACACAATCACCCAAATCCAAATTGCCAGAGTCATCTTTACCACTTACGCATTGTTTGGCTTCTCTTAACTCACCATATGGAGATGAATCAGTAACAAGGTATAGTTGATTCTTCATCTCACAGCTAGTCTAGGTATATTGAATCCATCATTTACAGGGCGACACTCTCAAGATCAATGTCATCAACCACTTGAATGATCCTACCATGTTGCAGTCGACCAGTATCATAAGCTGAAAATGCATTCTTGATGTACATGAAGCTGATCACTTGCATCAGCATTGGCATGGCTTCTTGCACAGGGAGACTAACTGGGCTGATGGAGGAGCCTTTGTCAATCAATGCCCCATTGCTAAAGGGAACAGCCTCCTTTATGAGTTCCCCATTCATGATCAAACCGGTACATTCTGGTATCACTCTCACCTATGTGAGTACCTGAAAATGGGCATCGAGAACTCGATCTGACCACACTATTTAGCCACTCAGTACTGTGATAGTTTGCGTGGCACCCTAGTGATTTATGACTCAAATAATCTGTACATGAATATGTACAATGTAGATGACAGTATGGCATTGTGTGTCATTAACATGTCGACAACTGACTAACCCATTCCCAGAGTCTACTGTGATTACTTTGGCCAATTGGTATCATGCCAAAGCAAAGACTGGTCTCTCTGTGAGTCACTATTCCTATACTTGTCCAGATTGTACAACTGATGAATCTCTTAGTAAACCTGACTCCACCTTGATCAATGGGCTTGGACGGTGAGTCTCTTACATAATCTAGGCAAGCTGAATTGTTGAAGGACGCAACAGTCAGATTTAGGAAGAATGGTCATACAGAGCTTATGGTCATCCAAGTTGAGCAGGGAAAGCAGTATGTCCCTCTGATTAGTGTTTCTTCACTTTGGCTCAGGTTCAGATATCACATGTGTGTCATTAATGTTGCTTGCCAGCCTGACTACCATCTCTGGATCAATAGACACAGGATGTCAGTACAGGTCATGCAGTATCACTTCCCTTATGTCACTGAATTGTCGCTACAGGACTGTCATTGAGGCTGACTCCATCCTCCCATCAGCTGGTAGAAACTGAATTGTTCCATATCTTTGCTGGTAAGTTCCATCTTTCCAGATTTCCAGTCACAGACTGATCAATCTTTTTGTGTTGTAGGACAGTGTTATTCGTATATTGTATGCCAATACAACCTTCTGCATCTATAGGTTCGTCGAGATGTTGTCAACTCTGGAAAGAGCAGTGGTAGTTTTCATCCATTTGGAGTAAGTATATGTATAGTGTTTTGTGNTGATAACACACCAAGTTCAGCACTGTTCCCCCTGATTCCAAAGCCTGTCTGCATACTGTGAAGCCAGTGTAGGTAGAACATGATGATGTCATGTTTGGGAGATGGTGGTCAAGAGAGCACCAAGAGGCTTTCTGACTCTCTGACAAGGGGTTCTCATCTTATCACAACACATGAGGCAACTACCTCAACTTCACAGCAGTCAAAGTGCCACGGCATTGGTGAATTCCCACACCTAACCCTTTGCCCAAACCACCACCATTGACGAATGACATTGATGACAGCTCCCCCGTTTCCTCTCCATCAAGCTCAAAAATCACCAGTTCCAGTCTCAGCAAGGTCAACTACAATATTCAACACCAATAACAGGCTCATTCAAGGTATAAAGGTATGTCAAATTGAAAATGGCTCCAATACCATTGCTGGTCCTACTAGCTCACTAACACAGATTTTACCCTTATAGATGTTCTCTTTGACTGCTGATCTCGACCCCATATCATTCTAGAAGTGTTTAGTAGGCTATAATGGAGAGAGACACATTGTCAGGTACATGTCGTCCGCCAACGACCAAGAGACAACATGCCTTTGTACATCTCATCAGACCTGGGGCTATGCACACACCGACCTTTGACCAATACCACCACCACCACTACCACCACCACTACCACCACTATCTCGAGTTGCATGCTCCTTGGATTTATTATCAAGTCTGTGCTGCTGGACAAGCCAAGTGAATGCTCAAGCCTTATGTTGGGTCTATTGTGTGTTGAGAGAGGTGTCATAGAGGGTAAGTTAGAATGTGAACATGAACACAATCACCCAAATCCAAATTGCCAGAGTCATCTTTACCACTTACGCATTGTTTGGCTTCTCTTAACTCACCATATGGAGATGAATCAGTAACAAGGTATAGTTGATTCTTCATCTCACAGCTAGTCTAGGTATATTGAATCCATCATTTACAGGGCGACACTCTCAAGATCAATGTCATCAACCACTTGAATGATCCTACCATGTTGCAGTCGACCAGTATCATAAGCTGAAAATGCATTCTTGATGTACATGAAGCTGATCACTTGCATCAGCATTGGCATGGCTTCTTGCACAGGGAGACTAACTGGGCTGATGGAGGAGCCTTTGTCAATCAATGCCCCATTGCTAAAGGGAACAGCCTCCTTTATGAGTTCCCCATTCATGATCAAACCGGTACATTCTGGTATCACTCTCACCTATGTGAGTACCTGAAAATGGGCATCGAGAACTCGATCTGACCACACTATTTAGCCACTCAGTACTGTGATAGTTTGCGTGGCACCCTAGTGATTTATGACTCAAATAATCTGTACATGAATATGTACAATGTAGATGACAGTATGGCATTGTGTGTCATTAACATGTCGACAACTGACTAACCCATTCCCAGAGTCTACTGTGATTACTTTGGCCAATTGGTATCATGCCAAAGCAAAGACTGGTCTCTCTGTGAGTCACTATTCCTATACTTGTCCAGATTGTACAACTGATGAATCTCTTAGTAAACCTGACTCCACCTTGATCAATGGGCTTGGACGGTGAGTCTCTTACATAATCTAGGCAAGCTGAATTGTTGAAGGACGCAACAGTCAGATTTAGGAAGAATGGTCATACAGAGCTTATGGTCATCCAAGTTGAGCAGGGAAAGCAGTATGTCCCTCTGATTAGTGTTTCTTCACTTTGGCTCAGGTTCAGATATCACATGTGTGTCATTAATGTTGCTTGCCAGCCTGACTACCATCTCTGGATCAATAGACACAGGATGTCAGTACAGGTCATGCAGTATCACTTCCCTTATGTCACTGAATTGTCGCTACAGGACTGTCATTGAGGCTGACTCCATCCTCCCATCAGCTGGTAGAAACTGAATTGTTCCATATCTTTGCTGGTAAGTTCCATCTTTCCAGATTTCCAGTCACAGACTGATCAATCTTTTTGTGTTGTAGGACAGTGTTATTCGTATATTGTATGCCAATACAACCTTCTGCATCTATAGGTTCGTCGAGATGTTGTCAACTCTGGAAAGAGCAGTGGTAGTTTTCATCCATTTGGAGTAAGTATATGTATAGTGTTTTGTGTATGTTCCTACTATTATGTGTATTGTAGCGCAGTTCAATATAGATAATTTTACATTTATATTTATGTGTGCTATATGTGTGAGTGATTCTGATAAGGATTTAGTACCTATTTGCTGTCCAGTAGGTGTGGTGCTGCAATGACTCTAACTACAGTGGGTAAGACCCTCTGCACTCAAGTTAGGAAAGGAGTAAGAGATAGGGTGATCTGGCGTGGACTCTAGGTCAACACGACATTGAACTCAACAGACACAAAGTCAATGTCTAGCCCAAATGACCAAGTTAGCTTAACTACTGAGAGATATGTACAAGAAATACTTGCCTAGCCTAAATGACCAAGAGGTCAAGATGGGAAACTAGGCTACAAGTGTCAGGTGTAAATACAATGAGTCTGTCTCAGTGAGAATAACTGATGGAAATGGAATAATGATCTGGAATGAGATCCGGGTTGAATGGAATGTTCTATAGAAGAGTGGCTGTGATGGTATAAATAAGGTAAGTAATCAGATAAATAGATAAAAGATAAAAGATAAGATAATGGGACTTAGAAGAAAAGAGAAAGGAAAAGTTGCACTCCATCACATTACCCCCTTCCTAGAGTCTATCGTCTGCGATAGACCTAGGCCTACTCTCTTCCCCTCCTCCCATGCAAGGTCTGTTGTTGTCTCGGTGAAGTTCTTAAGTTCTTGCTATGGTAGTGTTGCAAAGAGCGCTATGGCCACCCTGGTTGGTGCATTGGGGTTCTTCTTATGGAAGCTCTTCACCTTTGCCTTTGCATGTTCCACATTTTCTGCGGGCTCCCAGCTATCCTCCTCTTCACTGTACCCTTCCCATCTCACCAAGTACTGCAACTTCTTCCTGTACACTTGGCTGTCCAGTATTTCTTCTACCAAGTGCTCTTCCTCTCCTTCTACTTCTACTGCTTCTGGTGGTGGGGCCCGTTGTCCATTGACTTCATTGCCTTTCCATAGTGATAAACAATTAACATGGAAAACATTGTGGACTTTCATTGTCAGAGGCAATTTGAGGTGGTAATCTAAGTCACCAATATGTTCCACCACCTCAAAAGGCCCTAGTTGTCTTGGGCCTAATTTTCTGCTTGCCTGATGGATTTTAATGTCCTTTGCTGCAAGCCACACCTTGTCTCCCACTTTGAACTCGTGTGCTTTCCTCTTCCCCTCCTCATACACCTCCTTCATCTTCTCTTTTCCCATCTGCAATGCTGCTTCTGCCTCCTCTCGAATCTTCTTCAGGTCTTCAAGGCATGCCTCTAAAGCAGGGAACTTGTTTGTGCGTTGTCCTGCTGGGATGGTAAAGTCGGGCCAATACACATACACAACTTCAAAGGGACTTTTGTCATGTGCTGTGTGAACTCGCGAGTTGNTTGCTATGGTAGTGTTGCAAAGAGCACTGCGGCCACCCTGGCTGGTGCATTGGGGTTCTTCTTATGGAAGCTCTTCACCTTTGCCTTTGCATGTTCCATGTTTTCTGCAGGCTCCCAGCTATCCTCCTCTTCACTGTACCCTTCCCATCTCACCAAGTACTGCAACTTCTTCCTGTACACTCGGCTGTCCAGTATTTCTTCTACCAAGTGCTCTTCCTTTCCTTCTACTTCTACTGCTTCTGGTGGTGGAGCCTGTTGTCCATTGACTTTATTGCCTTTCCATGGTGATAAACGATTAATATGGAAAACATTGTGGACTTTCATTGCCAGAGGTAATTTGAGGTGGTAATCTAAGTCACCAATGCGTTCCACCACCTCGAAAGGCCCTAGTTGTCTTGGGCCTAATTTTCTGCTTGCCTGATGGATTTTAATGTCCTTTGCTGCAAGCCACACCTTGTCTCCCACTTTGAACTCGTGTGCTTTCCTCTTCCCCTCCTCATACACCTCCTTCATCTTCTCTTTTCCCATCTGCAATGCTGCTTCTGCCTCCTCTCGAATCTTCTTCAGGTCTTCAAGGCATGCCTCTAAAGCAGGGAACTTGTTTGTGCGTTGTCCTGCTGGGATGGTAAAGTCGGGCCAATACACATACACAACTTCAAAGGGACTTTTGTCATGTGCTGTGTGAACTCGCGAGTTGAGTATGAATTCTGCAGTAGGGAGCCAATCCACCCAGTCATCCTGACGTTTGCTTACAAAGAGGCGAAGGAACTGTTCAATCTCCTGGTTTGCTCGCTCTGTCTGTCCATTTGCTGATAGGTGGTATGCAGTTGTGAGACCTGCTTGGATTCCTAGATGCTTGTAGAGTGCCTATGTGACTTGAGCTGCAAATTGGGGACCTCTATCCGACACAAACTTATAGGGTATGCCATGAAGACGGAAGATCTCCCAATAGTGTATGTCTGCAACTCCTTTAGCGTTGAGAGTGGTCACAGTTGGTAGAACATGGACTTGTTTGCTATAGAGGTTGATGTAGGTAATAATGGCGTCATACTCCTGGCTTTCAGGCAGCCCTGTGATAAGGTCTACACCCACTACATTCCATGGGCCTTCAGGCACATCATGTGGATGCAGTGTTGCATCTGGGTGCACTGCCGGCTTGCTTCACTGACATCTTTCGCATCCCTGCACATACTTCCTGACAAAGCTACTCATCCCAGGCCACCAGTAGTAGTGGTTCACTTGCTCTAGTGTTCCATGCTCTCCCAGGTGTCCAGCTGTTGGTGCGTTGTGGCACTGTTTAAGCACATCTGCACGCAGTCCCTTGTCTGCGGGGATGTAGAGCTTCCCTTTGTAGTACACAAGCCCATTGTCCTCCTCCCACTCCAGCAATCTGTTGATAAGCCTTCATGGACTCTTCTTCTTCAACTCTTCTACCACTTGCAGCACCTCAGCTTCTTTCTCCACCCCTTTACAGATCCTCTCTTCCAGCTCTCCTCCTTTCATCCTTGTCATGGCAATCCTCATAAACCTTTCTGGACAGAGTACAACCTGTCCTTGATTGTCCTCTGCATCTGTCACCTGGAAGGTCGGAATTCGAGAGAGANGGCTCATATAATGGCAAGCATCTCTCTGTCATAGATTTCATAGTTCCGTTCAGCAGGTGCCATTGACTCTGACCTGTATGCCACTGGATGCCACAGTCTGTCCTCCAGCTGCTGCAGAATCACCTCTCCTGTGGCATAACTGGAAGCATCCACTTCCAGCCGAGTCGGCCGTGCAGGGTCCCACATCACCAGTATTGGTTCCTTTGTGAAGGCTTCCTTCAGCGCCTCAAAGGCCTGATGCTGTTGTATGCCCCACTCCCAGCAGCAGTCCTTCTTGGTCAAGTCATTCAGAGGGCGTGCGATCTTGGAGAAGTCCTTGATGAACCGCCAGTAGAAGTTGGCAAAGCCCAGGAAACCTCAGAGTTCACGAAGATTTCTCAGGGTAACCCATTCTTTCACTGCTTGAACTTTGACAGGATCTATACTGACCACCCTCTTGCAGATCACCATACCCAAGTACTCCACTTGCTCTTGATCAAACTTGCATTTCTCAGGACACAGATAGATGCAGAAGAGCTTGGTGATAGCGAGGTCGAGATTGGCATGACAAATTTGGCGACCAGTCCGATGAACGACAGCAGCCACAGATGGTTGCTTAGGATCGCTTGTAACAACTACTCTATCTTCTGTCTTCAACTTCTTTGATGCCTGTTCTCCAATATCATCATTCCCAGGCCCATTCTCAACACCTTGGCTAGTGCCCTCTGCCAATGCTACAATCATAGATGGTGCCAACTCGATCAGGGCAGCCTTCACTTCCTTCTTCAACTCCTGTGAAATCCTTGGACACCCCTCCCAGGCATGGTTATACCACTGCCTCTTGTTCAGATTCACCAGCCTTCCAGTGCACCCAGGAGTAAGGCAGTGGTAGAAATACTCTCTGCCTGGTTTCGACTTATCATACACCCTTACAGTGAGTTTTCCAAACAGCTCATCCCTTTTTCTGCCCCTCTTCTTCTTGTGTACCAAAGGGGCATCTACCCAGTTGCTTATGTCCATCTTTACCTCCTTTACACCATCACCATCATCATCCCAATAGATCTCCGAATCCTCATCATTGTCTCTGTCACCACTCTCAGCTGCGGAACTTGCCACCGGCATACCAAATGCAGTCAGAAAGGTACGTTTTGTTCTTGGGTTATTGTTATGCTTTTTCTTCTCATTCTTCAGTGCTAACTGTGCCGATTCTGTAGCTGGGTTTTTCAGCCCTTCCTTTGCAGCCCTGTTATTGGATTGTGAGGTGATTGGTTTGGGGAAAGTGAAGGAGAACACAGGGAGCTGTCAGTCTGCTGTTGGCTTATTCACAACCTAGACACTGGTAAGTGTTATTGGATCTACAGAATGAGAAGATTGACTCACCCCAGTTGCCATATAGGTCAAAATTGTCAAGAACATATCAACTCGACCTTTCTTGCAATTTTTGGGGTCGAGAAGTGGGAACGAATCAGGGAAAAAGGTGTGCATGAGGGTATTGGCTGCTAAGACACCGCAAGAGACACCATCTGTTTGGGTGCTACAGGGGAGAGGTGTGTCAAGGAAAACACACTCTCTCCCATGCTGTTCTAACCACCACTCTATCACCTCCCTCAGCTCCTTCGGAATCTCATGTTCAGCCAACCATGAATCCCCAAAGCCTATGGACATAGTCGGCAGATCCACCTTCACCATCACCCAGTGGTTAGCATCACATTCCTTCTCCACAACCTCTACACCACTCCCTGCGAGGCGAACACCGGCATTGAATGCAACAGTTTTCAGCTCGCCACTCGCTAACTGATCTCCAATACTGATCAGTGCTCTATGAGTCTTTGGATGAGCTACATATGAATCCTGCCTCTTTCGGTAGGATTCCACAAGCTTAACAACCCAGAATGGGTTCATGACTCGTGTTGTCAATAGCATTGTGTTGGAGTTGAGCATTTTCTGCAGAATACATGCTACCAAACTCAACTGCTCATCTTGGATCCACCACTCACTGCAAAACACCGCAATGTGCTCGGTAAAAGTTCCAATCCCATCCAGCATCTTCAAGTTCCATGCCTTTCCCTTCAAATGCAGCAGTGCATCTTTGTATTCTCTCTTCAACCACTCCTCCGTTCCTCTCCACCTTTCCTTCGTGACAACTGCTTCCTCAATCTCATACCAGTATGACAATGACCAAAGCGGGATACGAGCAGGCGAGACTGAGCCTATAGCAAGTGTAAGGTATCTCTCCTCCTTTGCTTGTATAGCACGCTTGTATAATGCTTTGAGGTTTTTGAATGGTGGCAAGCATATTCCAGTAAGCAGGCTTTTCATCTGCTCCGTATTTTCTTCACTAATAACACATTTCTGCTTGAAAAAAGCAACGGTGGTGAGGTCGAAATTCTGTGTTGGTATAGGGTCCGGTGTTCGAAAGTCCAGGAGTGATATGAGTGGTGCAGAGTCATCAAGAACAGAGTGTCACGCAACGCTGGTGGAATGGGGAAGTTATTCCGAAGGCAACTGGAAAGCGGTTCAACTATGTTGTCCTCTGTGATGACTTCAATGGGATTGGGGGAATCCATGTCAATGTCGCTAGGGATAGGACAGGTTATAGCAAAAAATCTTGATAGTGATCGGGCGGGAGCAGGATTTTACAGTTTTACCAGTACCATTTGCACTGTTCATTTTGGTTGAAAATAAAATATATTGTGGTGGTATACTATCCAATGTACATGGGATGTTCATGGCTTCATAAGGTTACTGGGGAGAGGGAGGAGGTAGCGATAATGAATGAGGACCACCAAAAAATCCAAATAAGAAACGTGTTCTAAGGAGATTATTCCGTTCTGTAACATATTTAAGTACAAGAAGAAAGAGAGCTAGCGGAGACGCACCAGAATTTCCTACTTCTCAACACGGACCCTACACTGACAGTAGACTTGACGGTGGACTTGACGGTGGTGGGATCTGGGTGGGATGCCAGCGCTGTGCGGCTGTTGACACGTTGACGTGTCCCAGCAAGGAGGCCTGTCACATGATCACCAGCAGGTAACTTACCAGCGGTACTCTGGGACCGACTGGTAACTTACCAGTAACTTACCGGTAACTTACCTTGTAAGTTTGAAATCGGTAAGTTTGCCTACGTCTCTTACCCAACGCTACTTCCGTGGCCGGTGGCCCCGAGTGTGTCACGTCTACTGTGACGTCCAGTCATATGATCGTGTCACTCAGACTGTGGCCGACAGCGTTATACTTATATATAGTGGAAAATGCTCGTTACCGTCAAAACTTTCAATCTCAACTCTGAACATCATGCCCCAGTCATCGGGAACCACTAACCCTATTCCTCCAGCCCAATTCTATGGGGCCCCAGCACCTAAACCACCAGCTCAAGCAACCCAGGATGCTCTCCGTATCCCTTCTCATCCTCTGCCGCCACGCGACGGGCCATCACCCGTGAGGTTTTCTGCCTCGGGTTTCAACCCTTATACGTCGATGCATTTCCTGCAAGATAAACGTGATCGTCAGATGGAGACGGAGTGCCGTGGAAAGTTCGTTGGACCTATGCCTCCAGCCAACTTCCTGAGCGAGTTCCTCAACGACAGCATGCTCAAGGAAGAAGTCAGAGACCCGTTCATATTCACAGAGGAGTCAAAAAAGTACTTTAAAAAGGCTCAGAAAAGCAATTCAGAGGTTGCAATGTATCCCCATCTGGTGAGTATCCGTATATTCCTCTTCGTTCTATCCGCTGAAATGTCTTCTGCAGATTGACGGCCTGAAGGACTACTGCCCAGAACTGGACATCAAAGACACTCACAACAACAATCAATCGTCTGAATGGGCGAGAAACAGAGCCGTGCTCAAACCAGACATCACTGCGTATGAACGCAACACCGATCTCGCTGAACCCATGGATATGACCAGAGCGGAGGTTATCGTCGAAGTCAAGATACATCCCGACGACGATCCTTTTGTAGACAAGCCAAAGGGCGGTAACACCTCCCAAGGGCAAAGTCCGCACGAAAGGTCGACTATCCTTGGTGGAGATGTGCGTGGCCAAATCATTACATATGCCACCGCGCAGCTCGCCGCACAGTATCGCACGCATGCATTCTCGGTCATTATCGTGAATGATGGTGCCAGGCTCATTCGATGGGATCGCGCTGGTGCTATCTTCACGCGGAAATTCGATTACCGCAAGTTTCATTACCTGGCGGAATTCTTCTGGAGGTACAACCGCGCAACGCGTGCTGCCCGTGGGCATGACGAATCAGTGACCATGGCGCATGGCCTTGACGACGAGCTCGTTATAGAAGCGCGTGCGGCACTTGGTTGTCCTCCCAACGACTCTCTGTATCGATTCGAGGTCGTTGACGAGGTGACCGGTGAAAAGACGTACTACCTTGGGAAAGCACCTTCATTTAAAGGCAACAAGTCGCTTACCGGTCGTTCTACTCGTGGCATTGTGGTATACGACCTCAAGAATCGGAAGGTTGCGTATCTCAAGGACACATGGAGAGTGTGCGGAACTGGGTACGACATCGATAAGGAGGGAGACACGTACCGGAAACTGAAGGCGGCCGGTGTTAGGAATGTGCCGACTGTTGTTGCCTTTGGTGATGTAGGGGATGAAATGTGGCATCGCACGCAGACGGACATTTTCGCTCGGAAGAGAGGCAGTTTTGTTCGACAGCTGAGAGGACATAGACACTGTCGGTTGGTTTTTCGAGAAGTCGGACGGGACTTGACGTCATTTGAAACTACTGGGGAGATTGTGGGAGCCATTGCTGACGCTGTAGAAGGTATGTGGCTCACTCGCTGGTTGGTATTGTCTCTAATGTTATTCTAGCTCATCAGGACGCCTACGAGCTGGCCGGTATACTCCACCGTGACATCAGTGTCGGAAACATTTTGATCACTGACAACGGCGGTGGACTGCTCATTGATTGGGATCTCAGCAAGGAAGTACAGAAGATGGGGGTACCGCGTCAAGTGGAAAGAACAGTAAGCAAAGTTTTCTCCTTTTTATTGATCTCTTACTCAATTACACGCAGGGAACATGGCAATTCATGTCTGCAAAGTTATTGATGACTCCAACCCCAGACACTCATGAACTTGCGGATGACCTGGAATCGTTTTATCACGTTCTCACCTGGGTTACCCTTCGCTATACTCCGCACGGGCTGGATGACGCGGCGCTCGTGGAACTCATATATCGTTACTTTGATGATTCGTGGTACAATGCTTCGTCGGGAAAGACTAGCGGAGGCCAGCTCAAACGTGCTTATCTCACCCAAAGAGAGATGCGAAACACTGAGCTACCTCAGGGGGAGCTGGCGCGATTGATCGATGATCTCGCCACAGTGTTACGCGTTCGGTATGAAGACCCACCAACGCCAGGACAAGTTGCAAGCTACAAAATAGTCGTCGACGCCTTGAAGGCCACCCATACGGATGAACAGGCCTTGCAGAACGTTCTGGAAGACCAGCCTGTGTGGATATACGACACAAATATGGAGCGACTTCAGACCTCACATTGGATTCGTAATCGTTTCCGTCAATCTGCAAATCGTAGGCATGTCATGAAAGACATCAGGACTCGCGATCGTGACCTCGGTCCCCCGGGTACTACATCCATGCGAAGACCCAAAGAGTCTGAGGCATACATCGATCAACCCAAACAACCACGCAAGTATGGCTTCAAGTCTCCCGAAGGTACCGAGGAGACCCCTTCCGCCGCCTTGGGTGAACTACCCGACTCCAAACGGCCCAAACAACTACCTAACTTGTCGCCCGAGGACGACGAAGAGGCTACCTGGGCTCCAGATGCACCTGACATTATTGACGGTCAACTGGTATTCCCCAAGCTAGCAGGATACGAAGAGGACAAGATTTCGGACGATGAGGGGTATGATTCAGCATGGGCACACGAACTGGATGAAATTGAGTTGACTGCGGAGGTTGTCGACGAAGAGGATGAAACTGCAGAACCTCTGTGACGTGGTAGAGGATGTTCAAGCTGGTACTTGCAACTGCTTTTCTTTGCTGCTTTAATGCTTTCACGCCTCTGGTATTTGGTATAGCACACTGTACACTAGGACAATACTAACTTAAGTGGTCATGATATTGCACTGGTCTGATTGATACACCCCCGTATACCAGTTTGTTCACCTGTTGATGAGAATTTTCCACGAAGAATCTGAGCAATCGAAATAGTAGCTCCCAAGGGCAGTCGAAAGGCTCATGTAAATACCTCAATTCACGAAGGGAAGATTGGACTTGCTGACATGCGATATCGGATCGGTGACTCTACACCACCACCGTGACGAAGGCTTCCTCCGGCTCTTCTTTCAGTCAGCACCTACAGTGTTCGAATTGGCTCGTTCTCAAACCAATATTCATAACAGACGATGGCGGTCTCTACGCGCTCCCTTAGCACTAGCAAGGGCGTTCCGATACAGTCGCGCTGTCACGGGGCAGCTGTTAAGCTTCACGATACTTGGGATTTCAAGCCTGCACCTGAGTTGCAGGCAGGCACGAATTCGTGTCTGTCTAGGTCCAAAGTCTCTATCTCACCCTTGTGTAAACTGCACCATAAGCCAATTTTGTATCACATATATACATCTGAATGGATCTATTGTTAAGATTGCCACTATATTGCATGTTTGATCCTCTAAGACCATCATGTACTGATACAGACCCATCCAAGTTGACTACACGGGATATATAATGATTTGATCCAAAATAAAACACACCTCTCAAGTGATACTCTACATCTTCACCATCAATCTCAAGATGGAGAGATTTATCAATATAAAAGTTACACATATGGTCTGATGAAGCTGAAAAATGACAAGTAAACAACTCTGGAGCATATGTAAAGACCTGTCTTAACTGAACAGGTTCACTACAAATAGAACATGATTGATGTGTTTCCTCATAATTATTTGACATCTACTCTGATATTGAAAGATGGAAGGATTTGAGTAAGGCAGATGAATTACAGTCAATGGAGAGGGAGCTTGCCTGCCTATAGGATGGTAGTTTGAAGGAGGTCACATGTGCTGAGCTCCTGGCTGAGATTCAGGCTGAGAGAGAGCACCCACAAGAAGACTATGACATTGACTTGGAGCACTGGACATGCAGCTGCCCTTTGTACTTGATTAGCCAGTTTCTGATCTGTAAACATCTTGTTAGAGCTGCAAACATAAAGAGGCGAGAACACGGAATGGCTGAAATTGGGAGCAGTTTGGAATTTTTCCTTAATCTTCACTGAAATCACTCACCCCTCTTACTATGTGATCCCAGGAGTCAACATTGATGACTGTGAAGATCTTGTGGAAGAAGCAGAGGTTCAAGTGCTTATGCTTGGCATCTTGGATGGGAATGGAGACATGCAGAGAAGAACTCAGAGCAGAAATTCAAGTTGGGCTAGCTCCATATTTAAAGAGCCATCAGAGCCTGTGGACAGAGACATGTCAGATTTGTTGAATGGCAGTAGAGAGGAGGGAATGGTGGGCACAGGCAATGTGGATACAGAACCTGGAGACTTATTTGAGGACAGCATGGGAGCTGAGCATATCGAGCTTCCAGACTCTTTTAGTAGTACCGAGGGTGACTGGATACATGTTATATTATTTTCTGATAATCAAACCTAAACACCAGTTTCCACATTCCTAGGAATACATGATGCCCACCTCCATTCAACATCACTAGGAGAATTGGCAGGAAATCATGGCAGTTGCGACAGCACCTCAAGGGTATCACATCAAGATAGGAAAGAGATTCAAGAGGGCACTGGACACAGTAGCCACTCTTGCAAGAGATATTCAAAAAGATAAGTGCTGCTGGACGATGCCATGCCTGCAGGATGCAACACCTAACACTTCTCATTTAGACTAAACATTGTGAAGAAAGAGAATTACACCCCAGCAGAGCATATGTATATATTATATTCATTTTTTGTATAGTAGACTTCATGGTTGATTTGTCACTGATAATGCTAGACTTTGCGATGAAAACACCCACCAGGCGCTCATGTGGGAGTCACATGACCCACCAAACTTAAGAGTGTGTTTGGCTATCATTGTTTCTTCCTCATCAGACATACTCACAAGATTACTTTTATCGGTGATAGAGTTTGGAGATGTGAAGAGATGCTGATAAATCTGGTGTAAGGTATCAATTAGTGCACATAGGATACTCAGAGATAGTATGAATACCTGAACAAGTAAAAGTGACATGAGGAAGCTTTTCTCAGGATCATTCTCATCAACTAGCTTGGGGTCGTAGAAGGCATTAATAAAGAAAGTCTCATTACGAGAGTAATCAGAGTGGAGCTCCTGAATCTTTGCACAAACACTGGGTGAGATTTGAATGAGACCATGCATCAATAGAAAGGCAGTATTGAACTCACTCAGGATTATCCCAGTTCTAAAGGACATAGCAAAGATAATGGCCAGTGACTGGGTGCTTGAAACCATGATTGACTTTGCTGGCTGGGTCAATCCAGCATTCAAGCAATGGAGGAGCACTAGCACTTGAAGATTGTAGCCATGCACACCCTTGCATTTGGTGGATCACATGAATTTTCCCATGTGTCAACACCATGAAAATTGCCAAGTCCTACAGTGCTTGTAAGTTATGCTGCACACTGGCCCTTCCCAATGTGCTCAGCAGGCCATTGGAATGTAAACTCACAATATTAATCTAATATATCTGCTCTTAATACCTAAAATAGCTAAGCAGATGATAAATAGCTTCAACTTGGTTCTTATAGTTGCAAAACAACAGTACTTTCTGGCCTTGTGAGCTAGTGAGTTCTCAAAACAAGCTGTATTGTACTCTGAAGGGAGAGTTTGTGGAATTTTGAACTATTAGTGACCTATGAGAGGATATTACACCAGTGCTGTCACAGACTTACAGCCAATGTATTTCAAGAGGTGATGAGAGACATTTGAGGCAGAATATCCATGAGATATATTCCTCCAAAGCCCATAAATATATCTGCTGTGGTCTTTGAGGGCACAAATATGTCAATTTTCATGTGTTTTTGGAACTAGGTGCTCAATTGCATGGTATTTACACAGGTCAGAGGTGCATTTTTACAGACTATATTGTACAAAGCACTTCCTATGTCAATTTGAAGATGTTGGATATGCCCTGGAGCCACTGACGAAGCTCAGAATTGGGCACTTGGGTGATTTGTGGGTATTGATATGTGGGAGAAGTCATGTGATCTGCCAAATGCAAGGGTGCACATGGCTACAATCACTTGAAGAGGATTGGGTTTGCTTATTAAGCAAGTCTGCAACTCTTAATATTGTCTCCATGAGTGCTGTCAGCAATCTTGTACAGCTATCATGACCATTGGCACTACTGTTTCTCAAGTGAACAAGACCATACCTTTCAATAAATGTCAGCAGGATCTGGACTTTCCAATATATCTTTCTGGAAGGTGGTACTCTCAAGAAGCTCCTGCACAATCTTGAACTTAAAGCTTTCAAAGTTACAGTTGCAGCTTGGAAGCAAAGTAAGTCATGAAACTACCTAAGTCCAAAAGTAGCACAACTTACATGCACTGTTCATCAGTCTTTTCATCAGTTGAGTTCTCTATCATGTCAACCAGGTTGTCAAGTGCAAGCTCTAGATGGAGACATGGTAAGAACCTACTATTTGAATGCATCAAATGTAGAAGGTGTCTTTGCTAAGGCTCAAGATAAGTTATTTGTTATTAGAGAATCACAAACACTCACTCTGAAGTAGAATCTTGTTTCCTGTTGCACTCAGTGGCCTGGAGCTTGGCAGTGGTGGCTTCGAGGAGACATTTTAATTGGCTCTTGCAAGAAGTTCAATCAATGGGATCCATGTCCTTATTATCAAAACCATTGACAACTTGGTTATGAGTAGGAGTTGCAGAAGCTTCAGGGTGAGAGGGCATGCTGGGTGAGTGACTGAACTTGGTGATGGTTCAAGTTGAAATTCACATTCTGACCAGACAGCCCTTATATCTCTGTGCAGGAACTAAATGATTGGAGAACATGCAACAGCACACACTAGAACTAATCTACATGTGACTGTGTTTCAATGGGTGCTCTACCTTATTCTGCAGACTGTAACAGCTAGTGTCAAAAAATATACATCCATTTCTGCTACATCTTTTGGATCAACCCTGTTTCATCTGAGTGCTGCTTTCAGTGTCACTGGCTGGTGATATGCCCATGCTGAATGCATCAGCTCACACTGGCTGCATTCTTTATTCTCTCTGCACTAGCTATTGCAATGTCTTATGTCTGTAATGGTTACAAGAGAGACTGTCTCTGACAGAGTACACTCACTGCTCATCAGAAGACTTGTCAGATATACACTACCAAAATCAATGAGAGGGGTTAGGCCTCTTCAAGGCAGAAGCTGAACCTTTTGCATCATTCAAAAACTGAAAGAATCTTTCCTACCCAATGGTAGATTTGCTAGCATGCTAGTTGGGCATCAACTGTGAACACCACTTTGGATTCATGACAACCTATGTTTCCCCTACCTCTGGGACAGTCTGCAGGCAATATATAGCTTTTGAAAACCCAATGTATATTAGCAAGACATCACTCCTTCCATATAGAGTAATTGGCAGGTGCTATCTCTTAAACAGTATGCTCAGCAGTCAATAAAATGGTCTTGTTGTGGATTGGGTCAGTACAGCTTGATTCAGAGACTTAAAAAAGTCACATACACAAGTGAAATAGGTCAGCTGTTATTATTAGATGTGAAAATGGTTACCTTAACAGCCACAATCCTACTGCTACCATTTGCCTTGGCTGTAACACAGACTTGAAACAGAACAAATGGATCAACAATGCTTTGGGATGACAAGACAGCAACATTAGCAACAGAACTATCACTACTCCTTCCCTCAACAAATTCCCTGAAATTATCATGCAACAGAACACTATTACACATGTTACAGTGGTCTTTTAACTGGGCTTTTGACTGATCTGGGTTCAAGGCACTAGATACTGCACTAATGCCAGCCTGCTGCACCAATGAGTGGAGTTGAGATTGAGAACACAAGGATTGTGTCATTTATTCATATATATTGTGGTCCGTCAGCAGATAGTGCCATTTATTTGCATATATTGTGATCAGGCCCAAAATCCATGCTTTCGTAGAAGAGCTAAACCTAAAGGTTCAGCAATAATGCAGCAGCAGAATGACAACAACAGACTCAGGTCAAGCATAAGGAAAGGCAGGTGTTGGCCTTATCAAAGCAACCCCATAGTGCTTGTAAAAAGACAGTGAGTTGGGCTGCAGTATAATACTGATACCTCACTAATGTGCTATGTTCTTTCAAGTCACAAAACTCTAAATCAGGAGCATATGGAGCACCTATGGAAGTGAATCAATTTTCAATAAGGTACAGGGCTGGGGAGGTCAGAAAGGGCAAGGTCAGGCAAGTGGGAAGGTTAGGTAGTTGACAGGCATGACTATTAGTTTAAAGGCCAATGTGGCTGACACTGTTACACAAGCTAGAGTGTGTTCAATTTCTCTACAAAATGCCATAGTGGTATTGGTGCAGACATCATCACATTTCATACTTGTGCTGTCAAGTAACTATATTTGTTCACTATATCCTACTGTATTGTACTATAGCCTGTGTAGTAATCAGAGTCCATTCTTACTATCATACTCCCAAGCATATTTAGATCTTGGTTGAGCCTAACTCCAAGGAGAATTGCATGTTGTTGGTCAATGGCAGAGTGAGAAAGGCCTGCATGGCATACTTAGGCCACAGAAAGTCATGGTCTCATGATGTCATGTGTCATACATGCACTGAAAGTTTCTCAAAGCTGTCCTGGTAGACAAGGTTAGTTAAACAGAAATTCTTATATTGCATAGAAATTTTATCCCTCCAGAAGAATTTATGCCTCAATATCAAATAGCGACAACTTGATTGAGAATAGGGAAAAGCAGAAAATAGGCATACCCCACTATGTGTCAGGTCATGGGACCATGACCTTCCGTGGCCCCAGATGAGATACACTACATATGAGGTGTTCTTTTAGCATAGTTTTCTAAATTTTCAGCAGCAAAAGATATGGAATTTTCAAATTCTGAGAATTAATAGATAATACAATATATTAGAATAATTTCCATACTGAGAAAACATTAAATTTTCTCTGGTTGAAAATGCTCAGAAAATGCTGATAAGATAAGATAAAAATTCCATATTTTCTATTGTGGGAAAGTCAGAGAAAACACTAGGAAAACACTATGAAAATAGTAGGAAAATCATGTGAAAACACTATATTTTAAAGCAGTTTTTAGATAGTTTTCATATAGTTTTCCTTTTGTATTTAACATGGTTCCTTTAATATAAAATTCAAAATCTTATATTTGTTTTCTAAATGTTTTCTCACTATTTTATAAGGCAGAAAGTTTAGTATATTTGTAATTAGAAAATTAAAGGATAATTCTATAACTTTATTATTATAAAATAATCAAAAAACACTGACTCTTCTGGAAATTAAAATCCAGAGTATGCTTGCTGTTTTCACTATGTAATAATAGCTTGAAACTAATAGAATTTTCTGAGTGTTGTCTGGAAGCAAATATATAGCAGTATTCTGAGTGTATTTCCTTTGTATTAATAGCATAAAAAGAACACCTTGTACATAGTGATAGAACATTCCATTCAACCCAGATCTCATTCCGGATCATTCTTCCATTTCCATCAGTTATTCTCACTGAGACAGACTCATTGTATTTATACCTGACACTTGTAGCCTAGTTCCCCATCTTGACCTCTTGGTCATTTGGGCTAGGCAAGTATCTTTGTACATATCTCAGTAGCTTAACTAACTTGGTCATTTGGGCTAGGCATTGACTTGTGTCTGTTGAGTTCAACGTTGTATCGACCTAGAGTCTACGCTGGATCACCCCTTTCATTATCCTTTTCCTGACTTGAGTGCAGAGAGTTCTACTCACTGTGACAAGGGTCATTGCGGCACCACATTAGGTCAAGATCTCAGGTTGCACCGTCGATAGTGTACATTGACCTTGCATCAGCGAAGCACTCTGGCTAGAGATTGCAGAGAACGCACTCACGCCTACGATACCGAAGATAGCCAAGACGCCCACCACTACCCAACTGAGGATGAGTGGTATCCTTGTGATGAACAACCCTGTCCAAACCGACTCCTAAATCCCTTCCATACCGACAACCCCGCTGATATCTTTCAAGACCCTGGAGAATTCCCAAAAATGTCAAACACCCCTGCAAATCAACCCTCTACTGATCAACTTCTCCAAGCCCTGGTTACAAGCCAAACCAATCTGTCAAATGCAGTGACACAGATGATTGCCGGTTTCAATCAGATGTCGCAGAACATCAGTCAGCTGGTCCAGACCAGTGCTGCAGCTGCATCAGCCTCGACCTCCTCAGATCAGAAGCCTTTCCAGAAGCCTTCTGCATTCACAGGGAAGCTTGGTGGAGCCAATGCCCACTGATTTCTTGCTGCCTTTTTGCTCTACGCACAGTCACAGAGGGCAGCACTCAACAGAGCCAATGCAGATGGGACTTGGGCAAGAGAGGATGGCTTGTGGATCCGTTTGGCCCTGACATTTATGCAGGATGATGCAGCTGTGTGGGCCACACCAGCTATGGAAGAGGTTGCCCAAGGGAGGCACTCCTATGACAACAGCTGGGAGGAGTTTGTCAAAGGTTTCAAGCTGAGGTTTGAGACAACAGATGAGGCAGCAGATGCGAAGGAACGGCTGCGCGTGCTCTTCCAAGAGAAGCAGTCAGTGGCAGAGTATGCTGCCAAGTTCAAGGAGATCATGTCAAGGACTGGTTACTCCTCTGCTGACCTCCATGACCGCTTCTATGAGCATATGGTGTCTCGTATTAAGGATGAGCTTGTGCACACCGACCGCAAGACTGAGACCCTTGACCAGCTCATTAATGTTGCCAATGACCTGGACGTTCATATTCACCAACAAGAGGCTGAGAAGGCTCGCCGACCTGCAGCAGCAATGACCATGCCTACTATCCTACCTCCTGCCCCTCGCCCATCGACTGCTTCAATCACTCCCTTTGCCCCACCTGCTCGTGACCCCAATGCCATGGAGCTACCAAGTTCAGGCTGGACTGGACCCGCATGATGGCTGGGAAGTGCTATGGGTGCGGCTCCACTCAGCATACCAAGGCAAATGGCAATCATGAACACGAGATCTGTGGTCATTGTGGTCGGGCTGGTCATTGTGAAGCAGTGTGCTTTGACAAGTGGGCTGGTAGACCAAAAGCAAGAAGGGTGGCAGCATCTGAAAGCACCCCCACAGAAGCCTCTGGTCCATCACCACCTGAACTGTCACCACCACACCCTCTACCCCCCAACATCAATGACATGCTGGCTCAACTGTTGGTCGACAGTCGGGAGTTCGCTGCCCTCAAGCAGTCTTTTTAAAATGGGTGTCACTGCCAGCCACGAATGGGGCACCCGATCATTTACTTTCTCCTTCACCCTCTCCTTCTATGTATGATTCAGTCTCTGCATGTACCATATCAATTCCTGTTGCCAATAAACATGATAACCATTTCCATGTGCATGCAAGTCTGAGGGGGAGAAACCGAAGAAAGAAAGTTGTGGCAATGATAGACTCAGGAGCAACTGGCTTGTTCACAAGCCGAAGTTGGGTAATGGAACACAAGGTATGGAGGCATCTTCTCAAGAGAGAGATACCTCTGTACAACATTGATGGCACCAAGAATCGAGCTGGAAGCATCTCAGAGTTCATGCGACTAGAGTTGACTATTGGAGACTATGTGGAAGTGGTGGAGTTGTTGGTTACAGACCTGGGTCCAGAGGAGGTGATTCTAGGTCTACCATGGCTGAGGAAGGTTAACCCAGACATAGACTGGAAGGCTGGGTTAATGAACATTAGAGTGGAGGAAGAGGAAGAAGTGAAGAAGGAAGAGGTGGAAGTGGAGGAGCAGTATCAAAGGATCATGGGGAATCACCAGCAGAGGAGGAAGTGGTGGAAGGAGGGGATTCTTGAGGATACCACAGATGAACTGTGGGTGGCAACTGGGGTAACATACTCAGCTGAGCTAGCCTATGAGGAATTGAAAAAGAAGAAGAAGCGGAGCATGGAAGAGATTGTGCCAATAGAGTTCCACGAGTATCGAAAGGTCTTCTCCGAAGAGGAATCACACCGCCTCCCTGAGCACAAACCATACGACCATACCATCGATTTGAAGCCAGATGCACCTGAGACAATCCGATCCAAGGTGTACCCTATGTCAGTGAATGAACAAGGAGAGTTGGACCAATTCTTAGAGGAGAATTTGCGAAAAGGATACATTGTCCCTTCCAAGTCACCCATGGCCTCTCCAGTCTTCTTTGTGAAGAAGAAGGATGGCAAACTGCGATTCGTACAGGACTATCGCAAGCTCAACGAGTTCACAGTCAAGAACCGATACCCACTTCCCCTTGCCTCTGATATCATCAATTGACTCAAAGGTGCTAAATACTTCACTAAGCTGGATGTTCGTTGGGGTTACAACAATGTTCAGATTAAGGAAGGAGACAAGTGGAAGGCAGCCTTTGTCACCAACCAAGGCCTTTTTGAACCCCAGGTTATGTTCTTTGGGCTGACGAACTCTCCAGCCACCTTTCAAGCACCCATGAACTCCATCTTCGCAGACCTGATTGCTTAGGGGAAGGTTGCCATGTATCTAGATGACATTCTCATCTACAGTACTAGCTTGGAGGAACATCATCGGACAACGCATGAAGTACTCAAACAGCTGCAGGAGAACGACCTCTATCTGTGCCCTGAGAAATGCGAGTTTGATTAAGAGCAAGTGGAGTACTTGGGTATGGTGATCTGTGAAGGGGTGGTCAGTATGGATCCTGTCAAAGTTTGAGCAGTGAAAGAATGGGCTACCCCAAGAAATCTTTGCGAACTCTGAGGTTTCCTGGGCTTTGCCAACTTCTACCGGCAGTTCATCAAGGACTTCTCCAAGATCGCACGCCCTCTGAACGACTTGACCAAGAAGGACTGCCGCTGGGAGTGGGGCATACGACAGCATCAGGCCTTCGAGGCGCTGAAGGAAGCCTTCACAAAGGAACCAATACTGGTGATGTGGGACCCTGCATGGCCAACTCGGCTGGAAGTGGATGCTTCTGGTTATGCCACAGGAGGGATGATCCTGCAGCAGCTAGAGGATGGACTGTGGCATCCAGTGGCATACAGGTCAGAGTCGATGGCACCTGCTGAGTGGAACTACGAAATCTATGACAGGGAGATGCTTGCCATTATACAAGCCCTGGAAGACTGGCGTCACTACTTGGAAGGTCTACCAGAGCCATTCGAAATCATCACTGACCACTGGAATCTTGAGTACTGGAGGACAGCTCAAGACCTATCCCGATGACAAGCACGATGGTCCCTATGGCTCTCACGATTCGACTTCTGCCTGACTCACAAACCAGGCAAGGCCAACACTCAGGCTGACCCTCTCTCTCAAATTCCAACCTTCCAGGTGACAGATGCAGAGGACAACCAAGGACAGGTTGTACTTTGTCCAGAAAGGTTTATGAGGATTGCCATGACAAGAATGAAAGGAGGAGAGCTGGAAGAGAGGATCCATAAAGAGGTGGAGAAAGAAGCTGAGGTGCTGCAAGCAGTAGAAGAGTTGAAGAAGAAGGGTCCATGAAGGCTTATCAATGGATTGCTGGAGTGGGAGGAAGACAACGGGCTTGTGTACTACAAAGGGAAGCTCTACATTCCTGCAGACAAGGGCCTGCACACAGATGTGCTCAAACAGTGCCACGATGCACCAACAGCTGGACACCTGGGAGAGCATGGAACACTAGAGCAAGTGAGCTGCTACTACTGGTGGCCTGGGATGAGTAGCTTTGTCAGGAAGTATGTGCAGGAATGTGAAAGATGTCAGAGAAGCAAGCTGGCAGTACACCCAGATGCAACACTACATCCACATGATGTGCCTGAAGGGCTATGGAATGTAGTGGGTGTAGACCTTATCACAGGGCTGCCTGAGAGCCAGGGGTATGATGCCATTACATACACTATCGGGAGATCTTCCGTCTTCATGGCATACCCTATAAGTTTGTGTCAGATAGAGGACCCCAATTTGCAGCTCAAGTCACACAGGCACTCCACAAGCATCTAGGAATCCAAGCAGGTCTCACAACTGCATACCACCCATCAGCAAATGGACAGACAGAGCAAGCAAACCAAGAGATTGAACAGTTCCTTCGCCTCTTTGTGAGCAAACGTCAAGATGACTGGGTGGATTGGCTTCCTACTGCAGAATTCATACTCAACTCGTGAGTTCACACAGCACATGACAAAAGTCCCTTCAAAGTCGTGTATGGGTATCGGCCCAACTTTACCATCCCAGCAGGACGACGCACAAACAAGTTCCCTGCTTTAGAGGCACACCTTGAAGACCTGAAGAAGATTCGAGAGGAGGCAGAAGCAGCACTGTAGATGGGAAAAGAGAAGATGAAGGAGGCATATGAGGAGGGGAAGAGGAAAGCACACAAGTTCAAAGTGGGAGACAAGGTGTGGCTTGCAGCAAAGGACATTAAAATCCATCAGGCAAGCAGAAAATTAGGCCCAAGACAACTAGGGCCTTTCGAGGTGGTGGAACACATTGGTGACTTAGATTACTGCCTCAAATTACCTCCGGCAATGAAAGTCCACAATGTTTTCCATGTTAATCATTTATCACCATGGAAAGGCAATGAAGTCAATGGACAACGGGCCCCACCACCAGAAGCAGTAGAAGTAGAAGGAGAGGAAGAGCACTTGGTAGAAGAAATACTGGACAGCTGAGTGTACAGGAAGAAGTTGTAGTACTTGGTGAGATGGGAAGGGTATGGTGAAGAGGAGGATAGCTGGGAGCCCGCAGAAAACATGGAACATGCAAAGGCAAAGGTGAAGAGCTTCCATAAGAAGAACTCCAATGCACCAGCCAGNGATAGACTCTAGGGAGGGGGTAATGTGATGGAGTGCAACTTTTCCTTTCTCTTTTCTTCTAAGTCCCATTATCTTATCTTTTATCTTTTATCTATTTATCCAATTACTTACCTTATTTATACTATCACAGCCACTCTTCCATAGAACATTCCATTCAACCCAGATCTCATTCCAGATCATTCTTCCATTTCCATCAGTTATTCTCGCCAAGACAGACTCATTGTATTTATACCTGACACTTGTAGCCTAGTTCCCCATCTTGACCTCTTGGTCATTTGGGCTAGGCATTGACTTAGTGTCTGTTGAGTTCAACGTTGTATCGACCTAGAGTCTACGCTGGATCACCCCTTTTCCTTATCCCTTTCCTGGCTTGAGTACAGAGGGTTCTACCCACTGTTACGAGAGTCATTGTGGCACCACAAAATAGAAATTAAAATCCCATTGATAGCACTTCAAGAGCTTGGTTAACTAGCCAATGTGTTCATTGGGCCATAGTTAGGTTCTCTACAGGTTTCGGGAGTGATCTGTTTTGGATCTGATACATAGATAAGTCAGAAAGTACAGCTAGACACCTCTGTATAGCATATCATATAGCTCTTCATACTTTTCAAGGCACTATAGCTTCTCTAAGGCAATGACTAGCAGACTGGGCTCACTCTAGTCCTTATTATCCATTATCTTGTATCATATTAAAGTGTTCCAATTCAAAAGTAGTGTAAAATGAATAAAAGTGGGTCTTTTCTAGGTTCAACATATTAGCGGGTGTTTTTCATGTAAGTTGTACAGTAGTCTTTTGTGTATGTATCATTTTATAGAAATGGAAGGCATTTGTCCCCACTAAAATAGTGTTATAATATCTGAAATATGCTCTGGCAAATGATACATGAGATGACACCTATTCCTGGTGGTAATCCTGGTGTTCTGTGGCAAGCCTTGTCACTAGTTCTCACTCCTGCAACCCACTATAATAGTCCAAAACCTGCCATAACCCATGTTACTCGTTATGAGCCACGTAACCTGGTATAACTCTTCAAAACCAGTTATAAGTCTCAAGACTTGCTGTATTACATGGTATGTGTCATATTCTCCACTCCTTGTCCTATTATCCCTCACCCGTTATATTTCCAGTGACTTGTCACAATCCTCAAGACTATTGGCACCCGGTATCAGATGCTATATTATGCTGGAGATCAATTATAGTTGCAGCTATAATTGACAGTGACCTTAATGGAGAATTGTCACCAATCTCAAGGGTTAGTACCCAGTTATAACTTCCTCTGGATTTTGCTGATGTTATTGTACATGATATAGACCAAAATAGATTATCATCCATGCTTGTTAGCTGCACAATTTGCTGATGAAAGTCCCAAGAGTATCACCTCCCACTTGTATCGGAACACTCAAAGGCATCTTTTCACTCTACCTCTATAATGTCACTGACTTTTGGATGTGTGCTTCAAGCTGTGTCAGTGCATTCCTAGCTCAGAAAGAGATGAAAAGCTAATTTGTTGCCTAGAAAGATACTCTTCAAAGCATGTCCAACTCCATTAGATAGAAAGAAAACCCATATTCTGTTACAGACCAAGACAATGAGATGACATCATCTGGTTTTCGCCAGCAATAATAGACTCTTCAGAATGGGAGAGGTAGAAAAAACAACAAGCAGAATGAAGTGCAGTTAGGAATCTAGGACAACTGATTGGGAAGACGAGGGTGATGAGAAGGATATCCAATCATGTTACTTGGCATGTCATCTCAATTGGCTGATGATTGGTCTTCATGAACAGATCCAAATTGCTACATCTCATATCTGTTGACCACCTTTGCCTTTATAGAGGTCTTGACATACCTACAATCATTTACACTGATACAGCAATCTTTTCTGTACACCTCTCCTTCATCTCGAATAAGCAATTGCAAGGTTGCCACCACGACCATTACTGACATCTAGAGCTTTATTTCTTGCACTGTTTGGCTCCTTCGGCAAGTTGTCAGATGAATTGATGTTATCTGAGCTAGAGAAGGCGAGGTCACCTTCACTTGAAATTAGCAGCCTATTAGTGGCCAATGGAACAGGAGACCAGGGTAATGAGAAATTATCAATGTCAATTGCAAGTAAGAAGCAGAGCTCAGAAGCATGGTCTAGGTGAGTATATGAGAACTTCAGTTTAGAATCACTACTAATTACATGCATGGTAGTGTTGCAACCACTCAGCCCAGCTAGTGCTTATGTGGCTCCACAGCTGGTCAGGTACCAGAGCTCAGCTTGGCTCTGGCTGGCTAGCCGGCCATGAGTGGCTCAGCTACTCAGGGCAAAGGGTTTTTCTGCTCTGACTCACACTGTCACCTTCACTGCTGCCATCGACCATTGACAGCTCATAAAGCCTGGAACAAGCCCCTGCAAACCCATATGCACTCAATCAACTATAATCAACTTGGTAAGATACATCAGCAGCCCCTGTTTATATCATCACTGATTCGGCATCTTCATGTTAGCCTCAGGATCTGAATCCTACTTCTAGGACAGCAGATAAGGCATTTTTGTTGGGTTTCAGAATGATGGTAGCCAGGTGAGTGCTATGGCAAATAATTTCAATTTCACAAGGCTTATCTTTGTACAAGTGAAGATAGATTTAGACACTATGATCTCCCCCGCATCTCATTTCTACTTGTTGACATTCTCAGACAAGTGGCTTTACCCTTTGAATCCCAATACAACAGTCAAGGTCAACTTCTTTATCCATCAACCCAACCCATTCTCAACAGCTATAAATGGGTAAGGAAACATGGTTTCTGGAGAGTACACAACTGAATCCTGACATAGTCTCTAGACATGGTCCACTACATGAAATCTTCTGCTGATCAACAGTCTATCGTCAACACTGAATGCAGCCAGTCAGAACTTCTTGTGCTCAGTGTCACACAACCATCACAGTGCTTGCTCACATAGGTGCCACTTTGAGGTATGTCACATTAGCTCACAGGTACATATGAAGTTGTTTGTTATCTCTTCATACTTCTAATCACAAGTGAATTGCAGCAGTCCTGGGCCAAAATGATGATCAATCCGTCATAGTCTGTTTCAGACAGATAATACGTTACTTTTCATCATGCTCCGTCCTTAAGGCATAGAACAAGTTGTCAGAATTACCAAAAAAAGGTGAGTCTTCTCTCACTGACCTCCATCTACAATCTTATCCAACTGTGATTCCGTCTACTTGGAAACAGCCTCTATTTCAAGCTTGACCTCACACAATGTTTGATTATGAAAATGTCTTCACCTGACTGACTTGCAAGTACTACATCCGATTCAGCCCCCTGAGTGTGATGACAGAGCTGACCCTTTGGTTTGACAGGTTCTCTCTTCTCATTCCTTCTTATGTGTATGCACATATTGCTTTCATTTCACATTCACAGCTGGCAAATCATCGTTTATTTTTATGCCACTAGGGCTAACATCAAGATATCCAATGTAAATAGTACATATGGGTGTTAAATATTCATACTTTCTTGTTGCATTCTGTGATGGTGCTCAGTAGCTTCCTGAACTCTCAGCGCAGTGTGATGATGTGTTAGTTGGCTTACTGGCTAGATAGCTGCTCACTAGCTGAGCCAAGCCAAATTGCTGGCTTTCAGCCAGTAGCCATTGGCGACAGTGGCTTGGCTTGTACTAGCTCAGCTTGACTGGCTAGCGGCTTGAAGCTGAACCGGTTGCAACACTAATGCACAGTGATGTCTGCCAGGTTTGAGCATCGAATGCTACACCGTGAATGTGTTCTTCCTATTGTAAGCAGTAACTGGATGAAGGAAACATCGGTAGGTTTTGATGTGTGATTCAAGGATCAGATATTGGAGTCCCATGTCTTTGCTTGTTTACCCCACTTCTGGGTTGCAAACGCATATGATAAATATAAGCAGACTAGCATAGATTGACATGCTTGTTTTGAGATAAATAGATAGTATGGCGATTCAGATCCACTGCTCTACAAACTTCAGACTGTGGTCACGTCACTGTGCTTAATTTTCAGAGCCTCCAAATCACTACTCTCGTCATTTGCATTGCCCTGTTGTAGGTCCACTGAGCGCACTTCAGAATTTGGTCCCGTTTCAATAGCTGCAGGTGGTTCACCGAATCGCAAAGTGGAGATCATCTGAGAGTCAGGAACTGCACTCTCTGTTAGACCCAGACTGCTGCGCAAGATGATCAATGTTGGAGCAATGCCCTGAAGTGACAACGTAAGTGAGAGATTCAGGGTGATACAAGAGTTTGACACATACGACCATGAGAACTATGAGCGGAGACATATCAAGTACATATCCCAACCTGCTGATAGACTCTTTGACAGAAACATATACAACTTGGCTGGTGGAATACAGAAACCCAGATTCAATACTGCAAAAATGGTTAGGTGAGTGACTATTGATTATTAAATATCCTTACACCATGGCTACGACCCTCTTATACCTCTGGTCAACCTCATGACCCATGTACTTTCAAGACTCCCGACTCAACCACCAGATCCGACCAGCTGCATAGCAAACATAAGCCTATTGCAGGTCTAAAGCAAGCGATGAATTTTCCGTACCAATGGTGAGTGTCAGCAGAAAGGTGTTGATTGCGTTGGCAATAAAATAACCTGTGCTCATAACAGTTGCTTTCTGAGATAAGGCTTCTGGGATTTCTGTGATAAAGTCAAGGAAAGCCATCACAAAGCCAGCGAAACCGATGGCTGAAGTTACGTCAGTTACCGAACCTCACGATAAAAACAGCCAGCACCATTTGTTGAAAACAGAACCACTATAGCAACGATAAAAATGTGTCTCATGGATTCCCAGAGAACAAAGCATCGGTACACCTTGCAACATTGATCCAATGAGACATCGAAGAGAAAAGGCCATGAAGGTGCCTACCAAGATCATGTCCGCAATGCAGCTACTCTGATGGTTGAGAAGCATGGTCCCCAGTGTGTTGCTTTACACTTACTTGGCTAGAAGGTAGAGGATGGTGGGAACAATTCTGAAGTATTCCGCCATTGAGTCGAAAAGACCAGATACTGGTGAATTAGACCACTCACTCCAGAGCTTTGTTGGCATCACTGTTGACGGTCACCCAATTGATCAAAGCATCAAAGTCCTGCGTGGTTGCCGCTTGAAAGCCTAGGACGGCGGTGTTGATTTGCTCTGCTGCATTCAATACAGCCGATGAGAACGACAACACAAAGAGCATAGTTGTCCACCAAAGATGCAGCCTTCTCTTTGCACTAGTTTGGCGGACACAGAGAAAGTACACAACTAGTCCAAAAAGTAAAACATAAAAACCTGTGTAGAGTCATCAGTAGCATGGATTGTACCACCTGTGAGGCTTACCGAGCAAGAATAGCATCAACTGTTTTCCTCTTTGAATTAGTAAAGATGAGGGCATGAACGGTTCTAAGAGGACTTACACTGACGGAGACAAATAGACCCAGTAAAACGCCTTGAATAGAGTACAGAGATTCGAATGGAAACGTGTTCGACATTCCTGCAGTGTGATCTGAATCCTAGTAAAGCATATGTGCAGCAAGTTCATTTTATATACCCACCTATGTGATCTACATGAACGCTGATGATAACCAGATCAGCACATTGCCAATAGAGATGTAAATTATAACTCTCAATCTTGGATCTGTTGCAGCGCCGCCTCATTCTTGATTTGATCTCCCTCGGAAGAGCTAGTCTGATATGTAACTATGATAAGAGCGATGCAAAGGGGATTCCAGATCATACTTGTAAAATCCTGATTGTTGCGTTCATGGTGGTGCCTTGTATCGCCTCTGATACAGTATCCTGCCCCATTTTCAATTACTTAAAACTCTGAGAGGAGCATGATGTACTCACCGTTTGACGACATCCTACAGATTTGCCCGATTTGGTGGGATCGATGGGAGAGAACTTGGTAACCATTGCATCTGTGAAAAGCTATATAGGGAGATGTTTTTATGGGCAATGGGCAATGCCTCACCTGCTTGATCGTCAGAAAGCGAGAGGAAAAACAGTTAATTCAGTGCTCTCAAACTCCGAAAGCATGCCACAGTTTAGGTATAGATGAATAGAGTGTGATAGAAGCGATGAATTAGTGGGTTAAGCAGACAGAGTTCAACATGCACCTTTCCCACTGAGTCATCGGGTGTGGAATGGGTGCTTGACACTTGAATTTACAGGTGGATGCTCCATGTAAGCCAAGACAGCGGTCTGAGATTTTTCCAAGTCCTTAAACTTTTCAGTTGATGGAGGTGTGAAGGAAAGAGTGAATCTGGGGTGAATCAGCGAGTCGGCACCTAATCCAAGAGCCCCGTTGTGAAGGTGGTTGGCTCACCGCACCTCTTGCCTAGTAACCACTACTTGCGACACCCCTCAAACTCGTCCATTGCCGTCTGAAGAGCTCCAACACATATATATATGCATTTGGTTTTGGCCTGGGAGAGAGAGATAAAGGATAGCAATGGACCTGGAGAAATGAAGTAATACCGTGATGTGGGGGTGCGTATCTCAGGGTATATGGAATTGCTGTGTTGACGTTTTCCACTTACACCGCTGACAACAAATCATACCCTGTTGATACGATCGTTCCGAGGACTCCAACGTACGATGATTTTCTGTTACGAGATGCACGTGACTGAACCCTGGGGCCAAAAACTACTCATGAAAAATGACGTTTATGAGAACTGTCCCGTATCATATTCAGCGCCAAAACATAGAAAAGACTTCCTGAAGGGCTCTGGGACTACATACAATGGGGAACATGACGGGATGAAGGACTTCGTCGCTAGCGGCTATCTATCATCTATCATCGTACGTTCAACGTACGTTGAGGATCCCACCGGCGTCTCAGTGGAAGCCCATCATCGGATCATTCCTAACGTACCTCCATCGTACGATATCATGCCAGCGGTGTAGCTTTTGTATTTTCACGGGAAACAAGCGATCCGCGAACATACTGCAACTGGACTCATGAACGGATGGTCCTTGAAGTTCTGAAAAAGTCGTCGGACGTAGTGTACGTTCTATCACTGTGATTTTGCTTCTCATCCCGAAAAAATCAACCTGATACATACCTTGTTTTAGTGTGCAAAAGCTTTCAATTTGAATCGTCACGTCTCCGTGTATCATCCAAACGGCTGACGAACACTCGTCCAGATGCATCTTTATATTCATCGTTCCGAAAAGAAAACTGATTCTGAATTTGACTGGCTCTCCAACACCAACTCGAAAGCTTCGTCAATCAGACAGAAATTGCGTTTTCCTGGCCACCTCAGCCTTGTTCGGTCTTAAAGCAGGATGACGAAGTCAAGGAAGCGAAAGGGGCGTTTGATATTTGACATTGGGATATACGGTACGCCGCCGCAGTCAAATGTCTGCTTATTTATTTAAAACTATATCAATTACACAGCTTTCACGATTCCTACCCGGTGTTCAATTCGTTGACGGATGCTGCTCTGCCGAAAACTCAGTATTTCAAATGCAATACATTCCAACGACTCTTACTCTATCGAGCACTTCCGTGAATATTTCGTCTTGATCGGCCATCGTCGCCGCGACAATTAGTATTGCCAAGGGTCATGCTCGGGGCTGGAGAAGGCAAGATATGGCTGTCGAACCGTCAAAGTTGAGTACACGAGAAGCCTACTGAAAGGAAGTTGCGCGGGGTTGGAGAAAGTAACAATATTGGGAATCACGCCGGAGGAGTGTCCGCTTTCAACTTGAGAACGTTTCGCGATTAGCTGGATGTACTGTCAAAAGAGTCAATTTCAAGCTCAAAAGTCCATTAGACTACAAAAATTACGTCAAAAAAAATCATCACATGCGTCATCACAAAATCCCCCTTCTCCTGCAGCCTTGAGAGGAGGTTGTGAAAAGTCCGTCAACACAGTATCAATAAGATGCATTACCCCATTCTTCACCAATCTATCCGTCGAAAGGATCTTTGCCGTTACTTCACCGCTGACGACAAATGTTCCCGAAGAGTTGGATATGAACTGTGTGGCTTGACCGGATATGGACGGGTATATGGATTTCGCAAAGTCGGTCGAGTAGAGTGTTTCACGATTGATGGCCTGCGTAGACGCTGAACACTAGAAAGATTAGCAGGCAGGAGGAGTACGTACGTGGTTAAGCAAGAGTAGCGTAACATTCTCCGGAGACAGCTCTGAGAACTGCTGACCGAGTTGATCGAACGCTGCGTTGTTCGGTGCAAACAAGGTAAATCCGTGCAGATAATCACGTCCATCAAAGAACTCGAGAATCCGTATTGATTTACGATCCGGCGTCGTGGTGTGGAACTTTGAGCTGCCCACGATGTCTTTGAGCTTGCTCGTCTCGGGTGTATCGAGCACTGAGGATAACTTGGGCGGAATAGTGAGGACGTGGTCGATGACGAATATGGCATATCCTTGGACGAGGTGTGAGGCTAAGACCGTGGTAGTGCTCCTGAAGAGTACGAAGGCGTCAGCGTTAAGGAAGATGCCAAACAACTCGGAATGGCGACATACGGTTGGTGTAGAAGCTCCACTACTGGCTTGCCATTTACTTCTTTATTCCTACCCCAAATCAACACCTGACTCAGGTTCTTCTGCAATTGCACGTAGTCCGGGTCATCGAGGAGTGTTCGCGCGATTGTCGTCTTGGGTAAGTCTTCTGCGAGAATGTTCTTGGTGTCGTTACAATAATAGTTTCCTTGAACAATGTGATAGCTAATGATCTTTGCGACAAGTTCATCGTCCATCGTGTCCAAGGAGAGTTCTTTGACTTTGCAATTCGTCAGCGAAATTGGGGCAGAGGAAGAGAAAAGAGTACACACAAGCATCGTTACTTGGTATAAAGAGACTGGAATTCGTCCCAATTGTCAACCGGTTGGTCAAGCTGAATCCTGTCTTGGTACCGAGGATAGCAGGAAAGAGGCTAGCGAAGGTGGTTAACCCGATGGCATTGATTTCATTAATGATAGCATCATCGAGAACAGGGTATGGTTGAGCATGAACTAGTAGGCCGGACGCGATAGCAAAGAGGCCAAACTTGCGTAGGACGTGCATGGCGGAGGTGAAGTACGGATGAGTGCGACCATGAGCTGAAAAGGCTGAAAAAGTGGCACTGGCACTGCGGAACGGAAGAGCAACGGAAAAGTACGAAACGCGGGGCTATGAGAGTCGGGCAGTAGGGTGCAAAACTGGTGCAAACACTGCCATTGAGCACCTATGGAACGAGCCACGTTCACTGGTGTCACTGGTGTTATTGGTGGGTATCAATCATATAATCATAGTGTGAGGTTGATAGGAATGAGCGGTGCTAGAACCCGGAGTGCTGAATTATCGTCCTTCTTCTGTACTCGACACATCCCAAGGAGTCTGTGTGTAGAGAAAAGAAACGGTGTACACTGCCAGTACATGATACAGTGTTGCGTTAAGGGCCACAGCTAGTCTTGATACAAGACTTTGATTATCGACTCCACGCACACTGAGGATACCAGACGCGTTGGGCGGCTATCTGCCTCCGTGCAACGATCACCTTCCCACCCTCGTGGATCTCTGACCTAAACTTTGAGGGACACCCAATGGAATGATGATGGCTGTTCAAGCGGTGACAAATTCACACATCGTTGCTCCCGGGCCCAACTCGCCTCGTCTCCCCGAACCAGGACCAGGATCTCAGTCAATTAGCGTCGCCGAGTAGTCCATAGTCTGTTTTCAACCCCTTCCCCCTTTGTTTTTCTGATGACAAGTGCACACTATTGCTGGCTTCATCGTACACTACCATCTCATTACGCCAGCCTTTAGGCGTGTATTTCATAGAATGGTGGTACCGTATACAGTCGCCGAGGTGGTTTGCGATTGATTTTTTGCCGCCTCAGGCTCTCTTGTCCCCGACGCGGCGATCGATTGACAATAATTATACAAATAGCTGTAAAACTGCATTATTCCAGTCATTGGATCCTGGATACATTGTTTTGGCTCGAGCCTCGATGGGAAGGGGCCCCCAGGGCTCTGGGATATGGGTCATGAGTAGGAAAAGCTGAGGACGTAGGCAATCATTGAGACTGAATGTCCTTTCTACGCTGCCATTACATCTCTCCTAATTGAATTAAGTAAAAGGTACTACTTACATGTTCTGGTCAGGGAGTACTCACGAATCATAGATGATGCGGGAGATGAAAAAACGGTCCGTGAACTTCGATAACACTGATACACTGGTGTAAGATGTCACTAGTATATAGAGGACGATTGAGACGGAAAACGCGTGAAGTCTGAGAATTTGCGCACCTCTGTAAAATTCATACAACACTCATCCAGGGTTCTCAAAACCCTCCCAGTGAGCCTGAGTCCCCGAGATCACTTCAGTGCGTGTATAAAAAGAGCAGACTTGAGCGGGGGCCAGTTGGGATAGGTGCTGGATAGGCGCAAAAAGTCGTGAGAACCAGAACGCAATTTAGCTAAGCATGAGTCAGCCTCTAGAGCGGGTACGCTGCTTACCATGGCCACCTTGAGACGTTCTGTCATTGGAAAGGGGAACGTTTCGTCGCGTGAGACAAAGAAGGATATCGCTTCGGCAGGTACCTCCACGTCTGTGACGCGTTCGAACACTGTGGGTATACCAAGTCGTCTGGAGGACACGAACTGAACCACTAGGGTTCCAGGGTCTTTTTGACAGCATCGAATACGGTTTTCACGTTGGACGTGACATCGTTACTGATGTGGAAACGGAGGTGATCGCAGGTATCCACGTCGATGAGAGAACATCCGGTTGTGAGGGTATGTGTGGCTGGTACCGTTACTGTCGCATTGTCCTTACACCTGATTCGTCGCTCTGCGTTCGGTCTGGGTACACAGAACAGCCTCCATAAAAATTGTATGTTCCCCCATCTCCATCTCATCCAATATTTTGACGCGATATCCCTTCAATGTTCGTAGCCTAGTTTTCTTATCGATTCTCAGCCCCAAAAATGGGTCACCTCACCAACGTCGATGCCACAGTATTCAGTCCAGCTTCAAGTACTATCAAGACCTTACCCTCATGTTATGCAAGATGAAAGAGTGTTCGGGCTGGAAAGAGATGCAGTCGAGGTCCAGTTGACACAAATTGAAAGACACCTGGTTTCCCGTGGCCCTGTGCAACTGTCGTCGACACTTCCGCGATTCAAACGCTTCCTCTGAACCAGAAGATGGTGCCGGTTGAGCTTCACGTATTGAGAAGCCAGCTTTTACCAATCCTGTGGGTTTTACTTCGCTCATTACCACGATGTCGCTGATATCATCAATAAAGAAATCATTCTTCATCTCGATTTGTGGTGCGACCCTGCCTTAGGACGGGCTTTCGTTTGTACACGGATCGGACTACGGTGCGTTCATAGTATCTCCCTTCCCACTCGGACGGAAAACCAACCATGCTGATTAGCTAGAACGCCAGGGACACGTTCAATGGCTCGAGTAGTAAGGAGAACGAACCGAGAACAGATTCATCTGCCTGCTCAGTCTTCTGTCGCAGGAGTGCGATAAAAATGTATGGTCATGTTCGGATTACTTGTCGAACAAACCATAGAAGCTTGGCGGGACGAAGGAGAATGGTAGCAGAGCTCAGCGCTCAGGATCCGTGATATTCCTGTGCTGGAACAGACCAACCTGAGGCTCATGGGCACCAAGTACCGCTTCCGATGATCTATGCTCGCCATCGTCATGGGAGATCCAGCCTCGGGCGTACCCAAATCCAAGACGGAAAGGATAGAAGTGTTACTGTCGGTGCTATGGTACGTCAGACCTAAGAGTGCTCATGCTCGACTTTGGCGTTCAGCTTACCGCTTTTTCTACTGCGTAGTTGTTTTCATCTATATCCGAAAAAGTCCTCTGTAAGGATTCCAACTAAGCGGGCTTGTCGAGCGTACTGTATCGGGTGCTTTCTTTACTGTCGAAATAGACGAAATAGGTGCTTCACAATTCACCTCTGGGTTCCAAAACATCTTTTTTGTGACATTGCGGGCAAGAGGTAACGGATTCCACAATTTCGTATATATGATGGCTCGCGTGGCACTGATAGGCGATGCTCGGCACAGTATGCCGAGCGACTTGATATTTTCTCTCATCCTCTTTTCTCAACATCGCGAACGCATTCCCTGGCTTAGATACGCTCTCCCTGTGCTCTCAAAGCACCTTGAGACAAGCAGACCCCCAATCGAGCACTAACAAGCCAAACTAGGTCATTATGGAACACGTCTGGTGGGGATTTCCAGTCCTATCCATCCCCAGCCACTCATTTACATCCCACTCACTCTACAACGTAATTCATACCTCCCATCCTTAACTCAGCATATCCTACATCATTTTTCGACCTCCGTAGTTGTACTACTAGCATCTACCGCAAAAGCTCGAACGATATGAAGGCAGGGGACGCCAAATATGGACACGGCAGACCCTGCCGCAGCCTCGCGTATCATTTCCACGCGAGCCATCATATATACGAATCGGTGAGATCTGGGGCCTCTTGATTGCAGGATAGGAAATTGATGAAGCCGCCCAACGAGCATCACGCTGCATCATTACGGTTTCGCCGCAGCCGCACTCATTGTCATTTTAATTATGTGGGTATCGGTACGGTCCCTCACCGCCAATATCACCGCCTGAACACTTCCTCGAACAAACAGGTGTGATTCATTTGCATCGCTCGAATCATGTCAGCGTCCCAATAGGAATGAGCCGAGCCTTGACGCGCGGCCCGACAACAATCGATCGAATTCGAATGGCAGCGCGACGCATCGGCTAAAACCTTCGTCCGTGGGGCCAATGAATGCTTCTCAATGTCAATCGTAGGCGGACGTCGGAAGGTAACGCTGAATATATAGTATTGTTCTCGCGATAGTCCATCCGGTTCGGCCAAATTACCGCCAGACCAAAATCGGTTCGGAAAAAAGCCTTGAGGCTCGGAAATCTTTTTCTTTTATACGTGATCCTGAACGATATAAATGTAGCATCCCTCAGGGATGTCGGGTCACGATGTAGTGGGAATGGGGAACAGGTATCCATTTAAATCCATGTACTCTATTCAAGGCGTTCTGCTGGTCCCATTTGTCTCTGTTGGTGTAAGTTCTCGTTAACCTCTTTACGCTTTGATCATCACTGATTCAAGGAGACAAACAGCTGGCGCTATTCCTACTCGGTGAGTTCCATGTGGAACAGTGCAAACTACTTTTGACTTTGCAAAGGTTTCTATGTTATACTTTTCGGATCAGTGGCCACGATCCTCTACGTCCGCCAACCTAATGAGCAGAAAAAGCTGCACCTGTATTGGATGACTACGCTTTTTATCTTGTCGGTTTCATCGGCTGCCTTGAGAGCGGGACAGATCATCAATGATGCCGTCCTAGGCTTTCAGGTAGCTATCACACAAGACTCTCGTCCTCTGCATGACTGGGTGTCCCATGTTCCCCACAAAATGTTAGAGTGAGTTGTTTTTTCCCCCCCAGTGTCCGGTGTTTGAATATTCTAATGGAATATGATAGAGTTGTCTCCGCCGCTCTTTACATCCTAGCCAAGTAAGCACGAATCAACACACCAGAGACTTGGGTCTAAACTACCTGAGTAGCGGTGTTGCAGACACACTTCTAGTGGGCGCCTCTATGCCTCTTTTCTCTACGATGTCTCGTAACAAAACAACCCCAGCTATATCGATGCTTTATCCTCTGGGAAGATTCTTCAAAGCGCATTTTTATCGTTGCTTCGGTGGTTTCGATTTTGACCAACGGTACCAGCAGTGTCCTCGTCCTGGGCTCGGTAACTGACTTGACTTCAGCCACTGGTTTCGTTGCGTTGGTGGTGTATAGCATTGGTGTTTTTCGAGCTAAGAAGCATCTGACTGTAAATGGATCGTATATCGGCTCGGTTTATGTTGTTATCAATGCAATCAACACCCTTACGTTGTCAATCATCATCGGTGTGTGGCGTTCGTCATTCACCTGGTATCCGCGAGCGGCTCATGTTTGCTATACAGCTGGTCGGATTTGGTGGTCGAGTCGCGAGCCTCGAGAGATCATGGGTCGTGGGGTCAATCGAAGGTATAGGCAAGCCATAGCGATGATGTAAGGACGTTTAACAGTCACTATTATCTCGTCTCTCATCGTCCTTTCAGTGTAGAATCTGGGTTTTTGTATTCCGCCACCCTGATCGTAGACGTTGCATTCAAACAGTCTGTAAGTACCTTGGGATTTGGGCTTGATCTGTTTCCGCTGGTAGCCCTCATGGTCGTATGTGTCTAACTTGTACAATGAGGTCCTGACTTTCTCACCCGTATCGATACTTCAGGGCATCGCTCCAACGTTGATCATCTTGCGTAGCAGTCTGGGATTATCAAGAAGTGGAATACCTGACTCTCGGATATTCTCTGCTCTACGATTTGGAGAGCAACTTTCAACCGACGAAGCTGGCCAGAACCCTGAAGTACGTGCTGTCGACCTTCAATCAGAATCCGTGGATGAATGCAGTGAGCTAAGGGTTCATAAACCCGAGTGCAATGGGACCACGAGCGGAGAGACTGAGCTACTTGATGAGCCTAAATGAGAGGTGTTTCATATTATACCGTTGTACTATTATTATTGTGCGTAGCACGTTCGTCGATTACATTCGGACCCTGAGAAAATGGGTGCAAATAGGATAACAGCGACTGGGTGACGAGGTGGTTCATCCTTAGAGTACATGGGCTAAAAGGGTGCTGATGAGGAAGATAAACTGGTTAGATAGTTCGAATCCTATCGCAAGGACCGCATGGGGGAGCACGACGCGACGATGATTTAAAGGATAAATCCGAGGACAAGAGCAAGAAGTTCAGGACATGATAGCGTTGAGCTGTAGAAGTACGAGGCAGGACAAGAAAATGATTGCAATGGGGAATGACCTTCGCCGGAGCAGAATCGAGTCCGCGATCTCGCGGGCGCATTGCTGTCGTCTTCCTGTTCAATCTTGCACCAAGGAACGATAAAGTAGTTGCAACTTTCAAAGGTGACACCCTTTACGCAGACGTGTCGTACCCGCTTTCTGCCAGCAAGTGTAGATACCGATTGAACGTTGGAATCTGTATTTCACCAACTTTATGTGTCAATATCATTTTAAATGCACCTGCGAGAATAACTATACGCTATGAGTAAGGTAAACAGGTCGGACAAATGTAGGAGATCGCACATACTCTGGGCGCTTGTAGCTGACAGCGTAAGGGCTGTCTCATTTCTTGGGCTTTTTTTTCTCCCACGACCTGTTTGTTGAACTGAAACGTTGAACAACGGTGCCCGGCTCGTCAAGTTCAAGTTCTCCATGGACATCGTACGTGCGCCAGTCTGACTGCCCCTGACTTGTTACTGAGCTAGAGAATAGGATACAGACGCACCCGGACCCAGCTCCACCGACCTCATCTCCTACTTCGAAGTCACACCCACACTCTACCCGTGGCGCGAAACAGTCTTCCAAGAAATCGAACGGAGAAGAGCTCTACTCGGCGACACACTTCTCTTCGACATCCTTCTTTCCTTTGGAAGCATAAAAGAACCTGATGGGTTATACCCACCAGCTAACGCGGAAGTCCTCCAACGTCTCCTCGATGAAATCAGCAAGAGTAACACGTATGATGCATTGAAGAAGGACTGTTTGGTTTATTATCTTTTGAAGTGGCATCGAGATGGCAGAGAAGCCAGGTTTCAACGTGATAGGTCGATACCACCGCAGTTTGTGGCTTTGGCGGACGCGTATTGGTATTTGGATTCGGGAAGTGATGTTGCGGTGCGTTTTGGTTTATTTTTCACCATGAATCATTCTGGACTGATTTTTATTCCCCAGCGCGCAGTATCGCTGCTTTCAGATCCCAGGTTAAACAGGGATTACGCATCCAAAATTCTACAAGCAATTTCACTGTCAAAAGATCCCCACCCGCTTATTGTCAAATACATTCAGACGGCAAAACCCCTTCTCGCGGAACCAGACGACCTGGATATCTACACCCTAGCGCTTGCACATTCGAATTTCTTTGAAGCGTGGCAGTTCCAACGGACGTTCAATCAGCGCGATCCAACACGTGCAAGACTGTTGAAGAAATTGTTCGAGTGGTGTGTTAATCGTGAGCTACTATGCTGTTTCTCTTCAATACTTCATAACTTATGTATTTCATCGCTTACAGCCACACCGAGACCAACGGCCCTCACACAACTTCTCAGTCTGCCATTGAACCACTACGAACAAGAAGTGCTTGCTACCTACGCAGCCACCCCGCCAAAGGACGTCAGTCTTCCTCCCAACGCCCTCTATATTCTACAAAATCTCGTATGCGTCCGCCTTATTCAAATTGGGCAACACGCAGAAGCCGTAAAGACGCACCGTCGTTTTATTGCAGCCTCTGTATCCAACACGTCCCTACCAACCTCATTTGCATCCGCTACTAAAGGCAAAACAACATCCGCACAGGCACTCTTGCAGGAACGAGAGGAGATGATTGCCGACGTGTACAATGCGTTACCGAGCGTGGAGAAAACTATATTGGATGCAGAGCTGGAGAGAGGTGGTTTGGGCACTGTTTACCAGTCACTACCAGTGAAAATAACGAGGCCCAACGGTGCTGACAAAACTGGAGACATCAGCATGAGCATGTCCTGGGAGGACATACCCCGACCATCGTCGGCTGCCGCTACAAAGGTGCCGGACAAAGCACTGGCTCCATCAAGTTCAACTTCCGGACCGGCATTGAACTTCTCGTTGTCAGGTGCACCAAGGTTTGGTGGACCTATACCAAAACCGTCGTCGGTAATACCGAACAGTGGGGCATCTACGCCGAACCCCATTGAAGGATTACCGCCTCCGTCATTATCGGCCACAGCACTCAGTCTCTTTGGTTCCAGTACCAGTACTAGCGCAAGCAACAAGAGGAAGAGCGGCGGTTTCTCAAATCCCTTATCGAGCACCGGCTTGGGAAAGTCGTTTTCCAGCTCTACGTCAACGTCGAGGCCGCCTATTATTCCGACTGGTACCGGCAACAGTACGCCTCTTGGCCCTTCAACTCCAACTTTGACTTCGACCGCGCCGTTCACATCCTCAGCAAGAAGGGAAAATGCCTTCTTCCGCCCTACGCCTGCCCAACAGCAATCAGTCAATGGACTGGCTGCGTCCACATCGCGGCGAGTCAGCGATAGTGGCAGCCAAAGTCAGAGCCCAGAACGCCCTGCCCCAGCTGCTCAAGAAGTGCTAGTTGGAGACGACAGTATGGATGTCGATGACTCTCAAGACAGAGAGCGAAAGAGACGAGAAAGCGACAGTGGTGGTCTAAGCTTCTCAGTCTTTGGTGGTAACAAGACTGATACCAATGCTACTTCTGCTTCGGCGAGTGTTGGCCGTCCGGTTCAGAGCCGGAAGGGTACGAGTGCCAGTACTAATGGGAATGCAATAAGCGCCAGTACGAGCAAACTTCCTGGATCATTCACGGATGAAGATGAAGAAGAGCAAGGCGAAGATATTAGCATGGTCCAGGCGGCAGAAGTGGAACAACACACAAGACGTTCCAGTCGACAACCCAAGCAAACAAGCTCGAAGGGTTCGCGGAAAAGTACTGCTACAACTTCGGCAATCACTCGAAGCAAAACACGACAAAGCATGTCTGCGTCTGCGAACCTGAAACGCAGTGTTCCCGGTGCGATGTATGATGACGATGATGATGACGATGACGGGATTAGTAGGGGTAGCAGTGCGCAGTCGGAGTTGAGGGACGAAGATGAGGTGCCACCTCTGCCTGCTCCTAGTCGACGTGTTGGTCGTAAGACCCGTGCATCGGCGGTAAGTAGTATCGGGACGGATGAGGAAGATGATGGACCAAAGACGAGGAGACGGTCATCAAGGTTGTCGACGTCGAATGCTCCTGAAACAAAAAAGGCTAGCACGAGAAGTAGCAGGGCCTCCGAAGCGGGAACAAAGGGCGGTAGGAGAAAGCGATAGATTTATGCGTTTAGTGACTACTACATGTTGTGTGCATCTTCGTTTTTCATGATATATATTCCAAGCATTATGTATCCCTGCATTATTGGATAAATGGCACCTATAATGCCACATAGAGTCAAACATTATTGTAACTTGTTGATTTGCCCCATGTTATTCCCACGTTGACCACGTCCCACCCGCCGTACGTGTCACTCGCTTGGCGGATAAACACCAACCTGGGGTGTTACCCTGTCGAATCGCGTCTTTGGGTCTGGACTACAACTCCTATGAATGGGCACGTCTCCTGCACGTCTCTCATAGCTCCCTTACGGGTGTCCTGGAGTTGACGTACATGATCCATGGAAACTTTGTGAACTGGGTAGCGAATGAAACTCGGCACCTACGATGAACTTGTTTGGCGGTGAGCTCATCTACTGAAAAAAATCAGTTCAAGACTTTTCTTACTTCTTTTCCAGGGAGCTTCTCTGAGTCTCATCAAAATCGACGTCTATCCGCCCTGCCTGCCTCTCAGTTCCATTTATTACTCCTGAAGTACACAGAACACCCCCGGACGCGGACACGATACCAGCATCTCGCATCTTTCCGCATTCGACTGACCTCGGCCGGCGAACAGGTTACAGCCCTCGCATCGTGGTCTTAGCGCTAGCGTCTGAGTCAGGTAAAAGTTTTCCACTTTGTCGGGATTCAAGTACCTGAAGTGTATTTCAAGTAGCTCATACCGACTTTCGGTCCGCCAAGGATGGACAATGACTACGCTGTGCGGACACGAGGAGGATCCGAGTCCGAATTCAAACTGAAGATTCAGGGTGTCTATGTGAGTGTACTACTGGTATACTTGGAACAACTGCTCATCGAAAGTCTTGAAACCACGAAACAGTTCAATAGCATTCATCGTAGGCGTTGTGCTGAAATGTGTTACAACCACGAGGCTCAACAGCATTAATGACAGATGTACTTGGCAAACCGCCTAGAAGAGTTTTTGGGGGATCCTCAATTTTGGGTGTAGTGTTTCGTCACTGCGGAGCTTCCTTCATACGTGAATATCATCGATAACGACCCGAACGTATGAAACCTGTGCCTCTCTATTTTTGTCAGGCTGATCTGCCGCCCACTGAAGTTACTATGGCTCATCTGGAGGTACTTCCACACAGAGGGATGTGTAGAAAGTGAAGAAATAGATGACGGAGGCAATGGGATAAGGAAAGACGCACACAATTTCATCAGTTATGAAACTAGGCGGCCGCGGGAGTGTATCGGAGGGCACCTTCCTGGTCTTCCGACCATAGAATGCGCTGTCACATAGGTACTACTCTGCGAGGAACGAATACAGTACGTTAATATAACTAGTACGTCTCAGTATCACTTTTCATTCAGAAAATTGCGTTGAGCCGCGTTTGCAGCCCGAGCGATTGGAACTCGGAGTAAAGAAGGAGCACATTCACGTGACTAGTTTGTGACGTTCCGTTACATGGGTTTCGACCACAACCACTGCGCTGGTGCTTGACGCTCCTCTGGTTTTGCATATCATGCTTTCCGTCGGTCCTTGAACATCACTTCGGTCTTTCTTCCCTTCACCCCATCACCACCGTCATAACCAGGCCCTTTCACTCTACGAAGCGGATTTCCCTACTCAATTGATATCAATTGACACGATTATGCGACACTCGATACGACTAAACGAAACGACCACGACAGAGACAGAATGCGCTAAAAATTGCTGGAAATGTCGATTTTTTGCTGGAACGAGGACGGTGTTAGTCCATATACGAAAACACACTGGTGTAGGACTGGTCTGTGCAGTCGCCTACTTCGATCCGTAAGTTCCGTTCCTTCTATTCAAGCCATCCATCAGGCTCATCTTCATTCAAGTGGTAATTGGGGAGTGGATTTACAAGCTGGGTCGGAATATGGTTACAGGCTACTTTTTGTTGTATTGCTGGCAGGATTATTTGCTGTCTTCTTCCAGGTCAGTTCGGATTCAGCTTTCCTTGTTGGGTAAACGCTCAAAAGGGTATTCTTAGACTATGGCCAGCAGAATGGGTTGCGTTACTGGTCTTGGTGAGTCATGTTGGTAATGCTACTTCCGCCATGGCCGCTCACCCCCTATTATTAGACCTCGCATCGCATTGTCGTCTACTTCTTCACTCGCGCCCTAAACATACCCTACTCTGGCGATGGCTCGCTCTATACCCTCTCTACTTGTTATCAGAGGTCGCTATAATTGCCACCGACCTCGCTGAACTTCTAGGATCTGCGATCGCTCTGTGTCTTCTCTTTCCCAAACTCGAATTATGGCATGGTGTACTGATCACGGCGTTCGATGTCATTATATTATTGGCCTTAGGCGATCCCTTGAGAGGCACGCCAGTAAGGATGTTTGAGTGGCTTATTGGCGCTATGGTGACTATCACTCTCTTTGACGATTCTCTAGGGCGCTGAATAATGTTTTTGCAGGTACTTGCCGTGTTTATATGCATGTGCATTATTATTTCACGAGTGGATATTCATTGGGGCACGGCGTTTCAAGGGTACCTACCGTCTAAGTATATCATTCCGAATGGAGCTCTCTTCGTTTGTGAGTCAAGGCAGTTTCTTTTTCCTTTGATTGCACGAGTACTTACGAGGCGGTCCACATGTTAGCTGTTGGTATTATTGGTGCGACCGTAATGCCTCACAGTTTATTCTTGGGGTCGGCACTTGCTACACAAGATCGTGTCTCCACCGCACACTGTCGTGCTTTCCCAAAGGCTGAAGCTTCTCAGTCGAATTCTGACGATGTGGAGTCCGAAGATGGAAATTCTGAAGTCAAGGAGCTGACAACCCGAACAAGCTTAATACAACATCTTAAGACATATCCATGTCGCCTGTGGACGTGGATATGCGAAGCTTTCAAAGTACCTCCTCCAAGTAGCTACGCCACCGTGGCGAAGCGACACTCGGAAAGAGAGAACAACTCGTACGCGTTTGTTGTCGCACATGTCTACCACGGAATCGTCGATGTAGCAATCAGCCTGCTTGGATTTGCGGTGCTCATCAATAGCTTGTATGTGCCTTTCATTTTCTTGTTATACTCGATCGCCAATCGCCACCATTTAGCATTCTCATTTTGGCCTCTGCCGTCTTCTACTACGGAAATGGATTGACGGGCGAGAATGCCGGAAAAGACGCAGCAGGTCTATTTGATGCCTACGACCTCATCAAGGACCTCGTAGGGCCAGGTAAGTTCCCCTCACTCACTGCCGAATCTGCTGATTTATTCGCTTTCAGGTGCTGCTACACTCTTCGCCATCGCGCTGTTAGCAGCTGGGCAGGTCAGTGACATACTCCTCAATTGACGATCGTATCCTTACTTTCTCTGTCGCAGAGTTCGTCGATTATTGCAACCGTAGCAGGTCAAGCTGTATCTGAAGGCTTCCTCCAATGGAGAGTTTCAGTAAGTGTCATATTTACCTCCTCTTCTTTACTAACATGTACATCGCAAGCCTGTGGTTCGTCGGCTCCTCACCCGTCTCCTTGCTGTTATTCCCGCCATGGTCGTCGCTATTGCCATCGGTAGAACAGGGATAGACACCCTGCTTGTCCTCTCGCAAGTCGTGCTGTCCATCGTGCTGCCATTCATCACTTTACCACTTATCTACGTGACCTCTTCCAAGGAACTTATGTCTGTCAGAGTCCCCGCGAAAGGCGAGGAGAGCGGCGAGACAACAAAGGACTTTAGTAATAGCTGGTTTTCGACAGTGATAGCGTATGCGATATGGCTCTTGGTGACTATCGCGAACATCTACGTACTGGCTACACTTGGGAATGAATAAAGAACGCGAAGCAGCGCGCTAAAATGACTTTTTGTGTAGCATAGGCAGATACTGTACAAGTAGCTACATAGACATCCATCCACTAATTTCAATCATTGGCATTCTCTGCGCTTCAAAGATGGTCATTCGAAACGAGGATACAAGACTCTGAGCGGCAAAGCCTCCGGACATTGGGTGATCATCTTTGTAACCCATGATCCTTGTCGCCGTCCGGACGACCTGGAGAACAGGAAGATCCAGTGAGCGAGCAAGGTCTGTGGTTGAGGGATTGAAGCCACGGAAAAGGTGAAGCTTACTGTGATGCCGATGTCGGTTATTGATTAGCCGCGATCTTCTCAAGCCAGCGGGATCAAACAACCAAAAGAATTTCTTATCCCGCACCCGATCTCTTCAGACTTTTTCGCCAGCGGAAGGACAGGGAATCGGTTGGATAAAGAGATACACTGAATCCGCTCCATTCCCTTGTGGTCAGGAGTATCCGTCTTTGCACAAAATTAGCTATGCGCCTGGGCAAGCCATGATATATGATATCCAAAGTATCAAACGAAGGGATCATATTAGCGGTTTGAATAATGTTAAGTACACATTCGAATCGAGCTTCCAGATAGGTGTTTCGTGCCATGCGAGGACGCCAGCTGTGATGTATGTTTTATGGCTACAAGTAAGCATGCGGTACCGGCCTTTACCTTGAGGTATCAGGCAATCGCCTGCGATCAGAGAAGAGTTCTAATTAGCGTCAAGTTGAACTTCAAGTACCAAAATTACCAAAATGGTATGTTAGGTATCGCAAATGACACAACAGCAGGTTTACGATTACTCCGGCGGATCTTCAATGGGTCAATGAGGTCAAGGTCTTCATGCAGGTATTCCTAGCCCAATACACACCCAGATTCTATGAATTTCTCTCCCAGCTAGGCCCTTCAGCCAACACGAGAGCAGCACCAGTAAACCGGACCCTCGATGCAAGTCATACCGCTAAAGTCAGACTCTATACCCGGTCGCGTCACTAGCTTGCATTAACCAGATATGAAGAATGACGAAGCATCCATACCACGGTTGCCCCTCGTGTTACGTTGACGGTTTCCCCAACGCTCTCTATTACCGAGTTCCGAGATTACTTAGGTGGTTTGAGGTCAGTATTGGGGTGGCTTTTCGGTGATACTGGTGATTTACCATTGGAGCATCAGGTATTCGTGCCATTGATATGGCTATCTCTGCATCATTCCTCTTGATCATATATCCATGAAGAATAGATTCATCATGGCTTGAAATTCAAGTGGTAAGAGGACGTACATTTGTTGGTGTAGTTGGTGTATATCATCCCAAACGTTCTAGTACAAATTTGCTCCTCTCTGGGAAGGTGCTGCAAATTGATAGGTATGGTCCAGCCAGACAATGCAAGCGAGGAGCGTAAGTAATGAAACAGAACACGTACAGTTTCAAAGCGTAGAGCAATCTGCCCAGATGGACATACTGCGAGCGCCACATTAACAGCGGAATCTGACCACGTTCTGGGTCTGAGTCGAGTGTTTGACACTTCAAAACGACACTGGTAGCGGTGCCTAATTATAGGCCGGTGAGACACGGCTCAACGTAGGGTCGGATGAACCGGTGATACCTACACTCGGGAGCCAAAAGTTTCGCGTTGAATACCCTTATCCGACCTAGCTCTATTATATTCATTTCCGGGAGTTCTAATTTTCCGGTCAGTGAAGTGGCAATGAATGGCATGGCTGAGCAGTACGTTTGATGTGTCCCATTAAGCTTTAAGCTACAAGATTAACTTTAAGCCGGTCAAAAGCCACCGAAGATGAACGCGACACGTTATGGGTGAGATGTATGAGGAGACTCCGGCAAGGAGACGGACCGGATAGTTTGGAAGGTAAGTCTATGCGATGGCGATGGTTTGGTTCGCCCAGTGTGCCCTTCCAAGGTCGAAGTGTCTGTGTTGAAAGGGAGCCCGGTAAAGCTGCGATGTACGATACTTAGACTATAAGGGAGAACATTAGTTATGTACCATTCACGATTACAGAAGGTATGACCATGAAGTAGACTCAACGATTTTGCCCGACCCTCCGAAATACGCATCCTAAAGACCCCAACGCGATGTCTCCAATGCTGGTCTCCCGTCGTCTCACTCTCTAGGCCACCGCGCTTGATCGAATAACCCAAACTCCTCGGTCTTGATACTCGAAAGATTTCCGCGGGATTCAAGTTTGCAGGGATCTTCCCTAAACTTTGGAAGATGGGCACGAATGATGGGAACTTTTCTCAATGATGGCGGCGTTGGGGAGGAAGAACAGCTCTTGATGACATGTGCGCGCTTGGTCTCCTGTAAGCTGACTCAAACACTCGTTTACAACTCCCAGATTCTCACTTTCCCAGCACTCCCTCTCCTCTTCCAACTCTATCCAGATAGCAGCCTCGTTCCACCCATCTAGTACAACTCTGCGCTCCCTTGCACCTTCGCCTCAGAACTCATCGTTTTCAACGCTGCCAGTGTTCGGTTCGAGTGGGGTGACCTTTGAAAGATTACGAGGGGCATTCGTCGTAGTTTGGACGTACTGATAGTAGACTGAACGACTAGCTAGGCTAGCTGACGTCTGAGTTTTGTTATCCTTCGTAGAGACGTCGAGGTCAAGGTGAATGTGACCGATGTCATGGTGTGCTGCGAAACCTGATTACTCCTACTTTGCAGCTCTCGATTCATTACGGGAAATGCAGGCAGCAAGCTCACTGGAAATCCATTCACAGTGCTTTGTACATGGCTGCTCCTTGTGAACCATCCGCCTTCTCGGCTGTTGGCCTGTTGCCATCGGCGTCTCTGTCCTGTCAATAGTGTGTAGCCCGCCTTTGGAGGATGAACTCTGTTTGTTGACTCTAGTGCTGAGAATGTGCTATTCAACATACGGTCTAAATCCAGATCAATGTCAAGGCTTGGAATATTTTCTTCTTGGAATGGGAAAAACACGATTGCAGAGGTATGGCTATGATATTGTCGACGTCATGCGTCTGCCGCAGATGGTCGATCCCAAAGTATGTCCTACTTGTCATATCCTTTCCTCAGACCGATTGCTCGTTTAGCAAGGGTATGCAACTGGGAGCGAATGACATCATGTTTGGAATACTGCGTCGCAGCAATGTTGGTAGCGTCAGTGGAGTTCCGCTGAGATTCCGCAAAGTTACATAGAGTTACAGACGATGGGTCAGTCAAACACCCCTGACGTTACGGCCTTGCCAAGGACGACGGCACTCTTCAATAGGTGTGGAATTCCCAGGCGACTTTGAGCAACGAGTGCTATAACAAGGCCTGAGTTATCTCGCTGGGATAAATGTAAAATATCCACTTGTGAATTCCTTGAAGCACCAACGTATGTAGAAGTACAAATACATCAGTCGGAGAGAGATTGAACTGAGTGGTCAATATTTACAGGCCATTTGTTGCATATCGCTGGTCCAGTAGACGAATATACTGTGTTCTTACGGAGTGTTAACAGGTACAAGCTAGGTCGGTGCACCGACTTCACGGAATTCCAGCGGTATTCTACAAAGTCACTGACCTGACCCGATCCAACACTGTACTACATCTCGTCGATTGGGATCTGGAGTGCAATCACCTTCAATGCCGAGAAGGACAAGTAGTTGGGGAGTCCGATATATGATACATGAGGCTATACGGGTTGTGCAATGAGGGAAACGTGAGGCTTTTTGTATTCGATGGCAACTGACGTACAATCTCGATGTAGAATAATGTCGGATAACGTCGGATAATGTCTTTCACCCGGACTCCTTTTCGACTACACCGACAATTGCTCGACGTATCCAGGCTAGGCTTTCATAGACTCGTCTTCTGCCTCCTTTTGCCAGAATCAGCTAATCAGTTATATCCCTTACCAAAGACTGACATGCGATACAGAGCCCATAGCCCATACACTGTTCTCAGGAACCTGCTGCCCTGCGCCCCTCTGTCCCCTCTGTCCAATCCCTCAAAGTCCTGTGTCTCTCGTATCCCACCGCAGCTATAGTAAAATACCATAGCTTCGACACATTTTCACCGATTGAGAACGTGCTCCTCTGCATATAGAGCGGAGGCTAGACTTGATGATCACGTTGACGTTCGATCGCTGAGCGTGGTAAAACGCATAACACGTACCATAAACCAGTCTACCGCATGGTCTCATGGCTTCTATCCCATTCACCCGCTCAATTAGTGCGATCGTTTAGAGGCGTTCTTGAGGACCAACGAGGTTGATGAATTGAAGAGAATTTGGGGCTAACTCGCTGATATTGTCGAGACATGGAGGGAGCAGAGAGTAGGGTTATTGATGGACGGTTCAGGGATGGTGATGGTTAGTTGGAGAGAGAAGGTAGCTGGTCCACACGATGGCACACATCCAGACGTCCAGACGCCAGCAATGACTGGCAGCATGGGCCTGATGTCCTGACTGGGCAGTTGTCCGTCACATCAAAAAAATTTGGCCCGTTCGACTTCCTATTCAACCTCCGCTCGGCAGAGGACTTTGGTAGTAAATTTCGAAGAAGCTGTAACGCTTGGCGTCAACGCCAAAATGAAGCGGTCGGGCCAAACTCGGAAAATTGAACGGGCCCCAGATTTACCCCCACCACGACAAACTCAGCCCGACTTACTTCCTCCATCTCTCCTCAACCTCACGATAACTTCGCTTTTCTCTCTCTCTCTAGGAACTCAGGAATGATACCTCGTGATCCAAGCAAAGGTCAAAAATCGCGCAATTTCGTCGCCAACTTGTTTCGCGTCCCTCAAGGATGTGTATATTTTCATTATATTATTCATTAAACTTATCTTCTAACATGACTCCTCAGCAGTCCAGTCACCGTACGCCCATAATCAAGATAAGCATTCCGTTTCCCCATGATGTCAACGTTTCAAAGCTCAGACTCAAAAGAGTTCATAACTAACGTGAGTATTCCCTGCTGATCCACACGACATCGATACTCATACATGATCAATAGAATTGCAGAACGTCACTCATTTCAATTAGGAGGGACGCGGGCCGTTGCATTAGTAGCTGTGGATTGGGTAGTTTAGGAGGTCGGTATAGCCTAGCGGATTGTGGAGATTATAATCCCATACATCCCATGCACTGTCTGCTGGTGGCCCTCTTGGGCTTGGTTGCGTAGGTGTGTACGTGCGCCACTGTCGTAGTAGACCATATCGATACCATTTATTGCCAAAGCCAAGCAAAGGAAGCAGGAGGGCTGAAAGCAGGCGATAAGAGGGCAGGTGGAGGAAACGAGACACATTTTAAATGGCATGGTAAATATTGGATTCTTGGTGTGTTTGTACCGTGAAAGACGGTTCCCCGCACACTGTAGTGTATAGAGTAGAAAGTTTGAAGGGAAACTCAAATTCTTGGGATAACTGGCATACAGATCTTTTGCCGCAATTCTGCCGGGTAGATTTTTGTCCCTCTGATCAATGGTGTGCACGACAACCTTGAGGCTCGGAAACTTCCCTCCGACCAACTTCAGCCTCATCTATACTATGAAAATTTTTGCGTCATTCATCTACGCTATCTCATCCAGACCAAGGCGCACTTACATGTAGAAATGTTCAATTAGGCAAGTCAGTTTCTCTGGCCTAGCTTCGAAAACTCAACATTGCTACCCAGAAGGCGGTGGGCAGACTTATACCCACCGTAACGATGCAAGTATGTATGTTGCCGTACCCAGAAGACGTGTTTAGGTCTCTTTGCACATGATCCTCAACGTCAGTAACGACGTTAGTACAATGCCAAGCTCCTCTCAGAGATCACCTATTCTGCTTCGAGTTGGAAATACAGGAAGAGCTCATAGAGCGCGCTCGCCGCTTGGATCGTCAGGTTCGTGTCAGATGGTGTCAAAAAGGAGCTCACACCCCAACAAAGTCGTTTCGTAGTGAATTCATCTGACGAAAGGCTTCTCTTTTCAGGAAGTTACTGCCCCGGCTACCTCTCATTTCCGCTCTGGAGTCACACTGAATACCTTCGGGATGTTACATATCAATACCGACGCTCTGCTCGCGTGCCTCGCACTTCGCATTCAATTAATCTACCTCAGAATGGCTTCGCTGAAGATGATCGATGAACTAAAACCCCGCCGCAGGCAGTTGACAGGTGGATCTTGATGTTACCTGGTATTTCGTCTGAATTCTCGAGCTTTATCCTATACAAACTTGATACAAAGGCTTCGGTTCCGTCGAAAGTGGACGACATGAGGAAGTTCCTAATTCAGATTGAAGATTCGGGGTGCCTACACGAGTGTGTATACACTTGGAGTCTGCCAAAACGTTCTCTGCGAACTGCAACCGTCATAATGCTGAAACGCAATAGGATCCTCAACAACATTTGTGCAGGCGTCATCCAGTGCTAGGTGATAGATGCGCTTGGCCTAGTGAATTCGGGAGATTCTCAGCGGAGCCACAATCAGCCATACGTGAATGCGCCATCGATAAAGACCCGAACGTATGGAACCTGTGTTTCTTGCTCTATTTTCGTCAGGTTAATCTAGTTTCCCAGTGAAATTCAAAGTACCCATCACGAGTGCACAGAGGAATGCGTAGAAAGTGAAGAAAGAGATGAAGGAGCGACCGGATGACCCCTTTCATTCAGAATTTTTTTCATTATAGCGGGGACGGTGTCACAGAACTAAGCGGATATACCGATTCTTGACGGCTCGACTTTGCTCGTATGTCGCTCGGGATATGCCAGTACGACCATATGCACTTCGCAAGGTCAAATGCGATCGAGTTGCATATACCTTCTCTCTGTATTCCTTCTAAAGAATCACTTTAGTGTCACTTGCAGCTCAACCGATTGGAATCAGCGAAAAAGGTGCACCTACGTGACTGTTTGCTCCGTTCTACCGTGTCAACCACAACCACGATCACCTCTGGTTTGCTATATAACATGCCTTCTGTTGGTCCTTGAACATTACTTCGAGCTTTCTTCCTTCCCCAACAACAGCAACATCACCGCCATAAACAGGCCTTTCTACAAAGCGAACCTCCCGACTCAACTGGCGCGATCATGTGGCACTCGTCAGGGACGACCACGACAGAGACGACCTGCAACAAGAACTGCTGGAAATGCCGGCTCTTCGCTGGAACGAAGACGGTATTGACCCATGTACGAAAACACACTGGTGTAGGACTGGTCTGTGCAGTCGCCTACTTCGATCCGTAAGTTCTGTTCCTTCTATTCAAGCTATCCATCAAGCTCATCTTCATCCAAGTGGTAACTGGGGGGTCGACCTAAAAGCTGGGTCAGAATATGGTTATAGACTGCTTTTCGTGGTATTGCTCGCTGGATTATTTGCTGTCTTCTTCCAGGTCAGTTTGGATTCAGCTTTCCTTGTCGGGTAAACATTTAAAAAGGCATTCTTAGACTATGGCCAGTAGGATGGGTTGTGTTACCGGTCTCGGTAAGTCATGATGGTAGTCTACTTCCGCCATCGCAGCTCATCTATTATAATTAGACCTCGCATCGCATTGCCGCCTACTTCTTCACTCGCGCCCTAAACATACCCTACTCTGGCGATGGCTTGCTCTCTACCCTCTCTACTTATTGTCAGAGGTCGCTATTATTGCCACTGACCTTGCCGAACTTCTTGGATCTGCAATCGCTTTATGTCTTCTCTTCCCTAGCCTCGAACTGTGGCAGGGAGTACTTATTACGGGGTTTGATGTCGTTATCTTATTGGCCTTGGGCGATCCTTTGAGAGGCACGCCGGTCAGGATGTTTGAGTGGCTTATTGGCGCTATGGTGACTATCATTCTCTTTGACAATCTTTGATACTGAATAAGCTTCGCAGGTGATTGCCGTGTTCATATGTATGTGCGTTATTATTTCGCGAGTGGATATCCACTGGGGCACGGCGTTCCAAGGATACCTACCATCTAAGTATATCATTCCGAATGGAGCTCTCTACGTTTGTGAGTCAGGGCAGCTTCTTGCAGTCGCACGAGTACTCATGAAGTGGTTCGCATGTCAGCTGTTGGTATTATTGGTGCGACTGTAATGCCTCACAGTATTTTCCTGGGGTCGGCACTTGCTACACAAGATCGAGTCTCCACTGCACATCGCAGTGCCTTCCCAGAGGTCCGAACTCCTCAGTCGAATTCCAGTGATGTAGACTCCGATGACAAGAAATCTGAAGTCGAGACGCCAACCACACCAAAGAGCCTAGGACAGCATCTCAAGACATGTTCACATCATCTGTGGACGTGTACATGTGATGCCTTCAAGGTCCCTCCCCCAAGTAGCTATGCTACCGTGGCCAAACGACACTCAGAGAGAGAGAACAACTCGTACGCGTTCGTTATCGCACATATCTACCACGGAATCGTCGATGTAACGATCAGCCTGCTTGGATTTGCAGTAGTAATCAATAGCTTGCATGTGCCTTTCATTTTCTTCTCATATTCCATGCTAACTGCCACCATTTAGCATTCTTATCTTGGCCTCTGCCATCTTCTTCTATGGAAATGGATTGACGGGCGAGAATGCCGGAAAAGACGCAGCAGGTCTGTTTGATGCCTACGATCTCATCAAGGACCTCGTAGGGCCAGGCAAGCCCTCTTTCCCCTCTCCCTCAGCCGAATGTATTGATCTGTTTGCTTTAAGGTGCGGCCACACTGTTCGCCATCGCGCTATTAGCAGCTGGGCAGGTCAGTGACATACTCCTCAATCGACGATCGTATCCTCACTTTCTCTGCCGCAGAGTTCGTCGATTATTGCAACCGTAGCAGGTCAAGCCGTAGCTGAAGGCTTCCTCCAGTGGAGAGTTTCAGTAAGTGTCATATTTACCTCCACTTCTTTACTAACATGTACGTTGCAAGCCTGTGATTCGTCGGCTCCTCACCCGTCTCCTTGCTGTTATACCTTCCATGGCCGTCGCTATTGCCATGGGTAGAGCAGGCATAGACATGCTCCTTGTCCTCTCGCAAGTCGTGCTGTCCATCGTGCTGCCATTCATCACTTTACCACTTATCTACGTGACCTCTTCCAAGGAACTTATGTCTGTCAGGGTCCCCGCGAAAGGCGAGGAGAGCGGCGAGACAACAAAGGACTTCAGCAATAACTGGTTTTCGACGGTGATAGCATCCGGGATATGGCTCTTGGTGGCCATCGCGAATGTCTATGTACTCTCTACACTTGGGAAGGAGTAAACTACGAGACGCAGCGCGTCAAAATGTGTGTGTCTGTGTAGCATAGGAAGATGCTGTACGCGTGGTTACGCACGCTGTTGATTTGCTATTTTTTTTCTAGTTAGTTCTTCCTATACTCCTAAATTCCTATATATCCAACCGTTAATGCTAGTTATTGGCACTTGTAATATCTGGAATCCTTCGCTCCTCCTGCATTTTTAAGATGGGCATTCAGACGAGGATACAAGATTCTTTCGTCACCTATAGAACCTTCAGTCATCGAGCGATCTCCTTTGTAAGTGATGGTCAGTAAGAAATTTAAGGTATAGAGTGCTATGATGTATACCGTTTGCTTTGGAATCATTGCATGATTTTGAGATGCCGCTTGTCGCCGTCCTCCCGACCCGGAGAACAGGAAGATCCAGCGGGTCTGCGGTTGAGGGATTGAAGCCACGGAAGATGTGAAGCTTCTCTATAATGTCATAGGTGCTGTGATGCCAATGTCGGTTATTGATTAGCATTGTGCATGTGAAAGCTGGAAGACCCAGAGTCGCTTCCAAGGGCTCTGTGATTTTCTCAGCTCCAGAGGGATCAAACGACCAAAAGAACTTTTGCCTTGTACCCAATCTCTCCAGACTTGTTCATCAGCGGAAGGACAGGGAACAGGTTGAATGAAGAGATAGACCGGAGGGATGATTATAACACCTGTTCCATTCCCTTGCGACTGGGAGTATTCCTCCTTGCGCAGACTCAGCCAGAGGTCATTGTGTATAGCTGCCGGTGGGATTTAATCGGTCTGAGAAATAAAGCGAGGAAAGTTATAACTTACAATAATCCTCCCATTTGTCTTCAGGAATCTGGAGTTGACTGAAAATGCTATATGCTTGAGCAAGCCAAGACATTCTCAAAGTATCAAATGACTTGGGGACGTGTAGAGCATATTGTAGATTGATTTCGCTGACCCGTTGAAGATCCGCCAGAGTGATCATAAACCTGCTGCTAGATCAGTCCGAAGTCGACGCCTAACATATTGCTGTGGTACTTGCCGCACTGAGCCATCATCCGTCATAACTTGGCTATCCATCGTCACGTCTGACATACCGACCACGCGCCAGTGCCAAAACCGATAATACAACCCTTTCTTGACACCGGCACCCCATCTAGCAATGATGTCTCCATTGCACCGATTGTAAATCGAGTTGGCAAAAGATCGTAGCATGTATACGGCCTCTTCGTCAGCCAGCCATTGCGGAGTGCGTTTGTTAGATCTACCAATTCCTAGTACGATTTTGCGAGTAGGAATCGTCTTGGTCAGGTAATCAAGAACGGCGTTGTTGTCGCTGAGTGTCTGGATAGACAAGGGGGAGATGTTTTCAATGCCCATTTTGCTTAATCCAAAGCCATTCATCGCCCAACGATCGTGGTCGCATGGAATTGGGACATAAGGTCCTCCCCTGCATGCGCCAGTTCTTGGGTCAACCCACAATTCACTAAGCTCCTGTTATATTTCCTTGTCAGCGAGGGTGGGACATTCGGGATCTGTGACACACTATTTCACGATTCGGCGGTATGCTTGCTACCATATACTGTGAAAGAAACAGTTCAGGAGTTGTGGATAAGATTCGCGTGGACTTGCGTACTTCAAGTTGAATTTCAAAATATGCATAGAGGATTGAAGAAAGCTTATTCTGTCGAAGGACGTTTGTAACAGGGATCAGTGCTGAATCGAGGTTGTTAATATTATCATAACAGGAGTGAAGAGTGTGCCTTACCATCGTAGAATATCAGTGCTAGTAAACCACACTGATTATCATTATAGCCGAATAGCTGGGCCACGTTTGGATCCCTAAGGTTGCATAATTTATTCATACCAGATGCAAGCTCTTCAAAGAATGAAGCGACCGTACTTGACCCGAGAGAAGTGCTCGAAATCCCTAATGGAGCGCAGAAATGTCAGATACATCCGACTCATTGAAAGGGAGTAGTACGAACCTTGAAGGCATCGCAACCACTGTATCTAACGTGAAGGAACTCGCTTTCCTTGTCTTCACCGGCAACACGGACAGAGCTGATGATGCGACGAGCATCAATCCTCGACAAGTTCGTATCGTCGTATCTCCTGGCCTCTGTATTGCTGACGATTTTGTTAATGATGATATTCCCTGTCGGGATTCGCTTGTACTGAGAATTAAACCAGTTAGTATCAGTATATGGGGAGTCATAGGAAACTCACATTATCCCAAATTGTCGACTCCTTCTCTTCAGACCGCAGCAAGTTCCCGTGAACATGAATGATATGTTGGCATCTTTGGACACTTGTAAAGCTTCCGCCGTCCACTACAAAATTTGAACATCCTTCCAACAAAGCCATCACTCTGGGAATCTTGCAGGAGAAGAGAACTGAGGTTGTGGAGACAGTGAAACACTCCTAGTTAACATAAATATGCAATAAGAGGGACAATGTTTTTGGTGGCTGGTATCGCGCATCCATCAAATCCTGGACGCTCGAATGTGATGGATCGGCTTCGGATATGAAGGTGGAATTTGATTATGAAAACGGCAAGTTGAAACTTGCCACCGCGCAAGGTACCGGATCGCTGATTTCGACAATTTGTAGTCGACACTAGCAGGAATACAGTATGTACGCACTATGATTCGATGGCTGAAGCATGCAAAGCGGTCACCAGTACGATCCAATCCACCACGACACGACAAGCATTGAGCAAAAGGAAGCACCCAATACCGCTCAATCCTAATGTTCCTGAGTTGCGTGAAGATCGGTTCCCATTCTGGAATCATTCCAGTCCCGTTGTCCAGCGTATCTCGACGTTCAATGAGTGAATTCAAAGTCCATAGTGCCTGAAACCATGCGGGTCAGCGGATTAAACGTCATAGAAGTAGAGCTGCGATCCGGGAAAAAGACGGAATGGTCACAGGAATCCTGAATAAGCGCTGAATCACCCGGCTTTCTTGAGAAAAGAAGACCGCATCACCCTCGCAGCGGCTATCTGTACTATAGTGGTCTATGTGTATGACATACTTCCTCATTTTAACTGTAGCAGTTGATGCTTCGTCATGCCCGCTATTGTCGTCGAAAGGCTTCCGCGAAACATACAAGGTAAGAAAGTTTGACGTCCAACTTGGTGCTGAGTAGAATTCTTCTCTGATCGTAGGCATACAAAGCAAGGCTGGTACCGCCGGATGCTTACTTGGTGACCACGAAACACATCACAATGTCATAACCGCAGTGGCGTCCTCGTATGGCACGAAGCTCCTATGTAACTCGATTCAAATGTGTACTTGACATCTTCATTTAAGCTATCCAATATGATCCTCTTCCATATAGGTACTTCGGACCCACGCACTCGATTCTATGAAATTCTATCCCAGCATCAGCGCGTTATGTTTGCTGACTGTGGTGCAGATTGTTCAGGCGAGAAGGACACGGTTGCCGAATTACGGCTCCTGAGTATGTCGTCGATACCATCATTAATGATAATGTTGGTAGAGTCAGCATTCCAATAGTGTATTGGTCAATACAAGAATCCAATTTATTCGAGATTATTCTGTGACTCCGGTAAATAGCGCAACGTCTTCAGGTCTTCAGCAAATGCGATTGGGATTTATGCGTAAAGATACTAGTAAGAACGCATATATTCCGGTACATGCTTCCAACGATCCCATGTCGATGGTTGCCAGTGTTCACGCACACCCTCCATCGGGTTATCGTAAAGCTGGTTATGCCTCTCCCTCGGCGAAAGCCACTGGACAAACATTCCTCGCTCCCGCAGCAATTGCAATTTTCCCTGTACCATGTCTTCATCTGGAAGGGAGCCAGCAAAAGTGATCACCATACGTTTCAGCCTCCGAGTCCTGCTTCGCGCTTCTGCGAAGGCCATGAGGGAATCCGCATGGAAAGGATTACAATCTTCGTAGATGAACACTTTGAGATGCGGACAAAGGGAATTAGTGGGCGAATTCAGTGCGTCAAAAAATGATATTGTCGGTAGCACCTTTATGCCGTAGCCCACCCTCAGTTCAGCGAGAGAAGGCATCAAATCAAGAAGCTTGATCAGGGCAATGGCCGCGACTTGGGAAAGGAGATCCATCGTGAGCCGCGAGATTGCGCAGCCCGAACGTTCAATGAAGGTGTGGAAAGCAAGCATATTTAACTCGTTTTTCGAGCTTGAACCTATGATATAGCCATGATACACAACGGAAAAGTCTTTGAGCCCCGGCGCAACGAACGCATCAAAAAACCGTTGAGATAGCTCTGGCGCAGGTAGGGAGTCGAATGAAAGGTTGAGAGTATGGAGCTGATGCATTACGATGATTGGGGATGCATCAGACGCAAAGTTGGCGCGGAGCTGAATGTATAGCGTGCAACGACGCAGTGATAAACGTGAAAGGGACAGGATCCTCAGTGCCTCAGTTGGTCCAATTCCAGCCGAAGACAGGCCGAGTTTTACTTCGGTGAGATTATCCCAACGAATCGATGATTCGAAATCTTGAGCGTATTCCTCAAGGTGGAGCACTCTGAGTGAAGGAGAACGTCTGAAAATGATGTCCAATGGATGGCCTGATCCATGAGGAGATTCTTCACTTTTGTTGATGAATCTGATTTCCTCTACCAGATTCAGATTCTTCAGCTCCAAATCCTCCAAGATCTTCAAAATGCCAGATGGAACATTCAAGAAAAGTTCTCGCCACCGCGACACATATGGAAGAATTTTTTCGAGAAAATCCATGTAGCACTGCCGAAGCTCAGCTTCAGCCTGTTCCTCGTCACTCCACCAACGTGCGTCTGAAACACCCACTGTCTCGGAAGGCATCAAGGTATGAATCGATAATGTTAGCGGCATCGAACCGGAGCGTCCAAGCCATAGCTGCAATCCCGCTTCCCTAAGTTTCATCAATGATCTAAAATCGGGAGTAACCGGGGGCATTCGAGGATACGGCAAGGCTATGTGGATGCGATTCCAAAGACCTGGTGTGCTAATAGCCACTTCACGCCATGACCGACAGATGCCTGTCAACAGCAATGGCGCCTCTTTGAGATTGCGGACTGGAATATGGTCCTTGGGTAAGCATTCCACAAAGATTTCACGAAGAACATCCACAGGAGCGCGCCGAATCGGGGAGAGAAGCGATCGGTGGTTATCGATGAAGGATTTTAGGCTGTCTCGTTGGGCGAGCAACCAAGCAATTTCTTCCTCGAGAAGCCGTAATTTCTTCTCTGGCTCGAGTAAGAGTTGTCGGATGTCCACAATCTGATGCGGAGATGGTGCAAAGTTGGTCCCAAAATGACTAGCGAATGGGGAACCTGCGTGGCATTTTCAGCGGTTATTCGTTCCCATTGCTCGAACTCACCTGTCAGATCAAATTGACTGCTTTCCATGGTCACCAGGTACTGCTTCTCGGTAGATGTCGATGTAGCGTGAAACTCTAGTGATCGGACGAGAAAACACGCACGGACCTCGAGACTGCGAGCCATCAGCTTGCATCACCTGACCATCGAACCCCATCCTGAAGAATCTTAGCCTGGCAAGCCGTCTTCCGTCTTTACTCACACAGAAGATAAGTCGTTCTGTGTATAGTAAAGCCTGGTACCCGGGACGGGGGGAACCGTCGTGCTCGGCTAATTTCAAACTCCGCCCAGAGAGCCTCTTTTCTGTAATTGATCTTATCAGCATGCTTTCCTCCGTACTTGCATTTTTGTGTTCTTTTTCCGCCAACGAAATGTTCAACAATCACTCAGACGAGGACACGAGCATAACCTCCAACCAATCGGACCCCTCTGCGACTGCTTCGTACACATCAGCTCCTCAGCCCATATCCTATCATCACCCTTCAACTTATTTCAGCCCGAGCGCGATGCTATTCCGGAACAGAAAGCCCTCGCGGCCTTCTTTCCGAAGAATCTGCCATACGGTGAACGAAAAATCAACAAACGCCCAACGCGACGCGACCTGATGCATGACGCAAGAGCGGCATGAGCACGGCAAGCGTCGGACTGTGAAATTAAGCGAGCACGACGGTTCCCCCCGTCCCGGGTGCCAGGCTAGAAGAATCTCAGGTGTGGTACCAAACTTCTCCAAGCACATTCAAGAGCGAGGGAACTGGCTTCAAGTTTAGAGTGGGATTAGTATAGAAGAGAAGGGAAGAATCCGAAGCTGTGAGTTGTATTCTTCATCCTGTATATTCATAACCCTTCTGCTTGATCCTCATGAATTTTGTGACTGCAACCAAGCCAGGTAGCATTCCTCAATGGACCTCTACCGTTCCACATGACTGCCCCGACTTGGCCAGGATGTTTTTCATCTCGTCAGAAATTCAGCGAGGCATTCCCATACCGCGGGCAAGATTTCAGTTCTGAGTCCTGACCTACGAAGTCTTCGAATGTCCCGTCGTGAAGACGGAATCGCAAAATCAGTCACCTATGAACAGGCTTGGGTAAGTCTGACACTCGTGCGTCGAAGAATATGATCTAACCACCCCCAACCATATGTACATTACATGTTGTCTTTTTATCTTTCTGCTACATGGCCCTTTTCCGTCTGTATGGTTCTGTCCTAGTGTTTGTTGACCAATACTTGTAGAGCACAAAGTAATTTCAAGTTCCCAACGAATTATGATACCAGCAATGTCAAATTGAATATTCCCTCTCATGGAACGTATCATCTCCCCTCTCCCAACGCTCCCTCTCCTCAAGCAATTCCATTCGAATCGCAGCTTCATTCAACCCATCCAATACAACCCCATGTTCCTTCATACCCCCCAACTCAGAACTATTCAACATCTTCAACGCCGCCAAAACCCAAAATTGGCAATCAAATCGTTTGACGTCGTGTTTATGGATATCGATGGTGGCCAAGATACCCTTCAACCAATCAATTGCATGTTGGTCTTCTGGGACTGAGCCGACTTTTACTCCACCTCGCAGACTGGGGTAGGATGTATGGAATTCATTGGTTTCGGAGCAAACGTAGCCATATGTGTCAGTATTGCCTACGAGCTCGAATATCGTCGCCTTCTGGAGGGAGAAGAGAGCGACGAGGCACCAGTGTGCTGTGCGGGTGGGATGTCCTTTAAGTTCATGTTGGAAGATGGCGAGGGGTATTCGACGTAGTGCCTTGGTCATGCGTTCAGCTTTGGTCACGCACTGCTTTTGTATCTTGGCTCGAGTCCGAACGTGGAGAGGAAAAGTTGAATTAAATGTCATCGATGTCATCATGGTGCTTCGACGAGGGCTAGGTCGTTTTCGTTGAAAGCTTCAAGGAGACGTAATCCTCGAGATTTGCAACCTCTTTTCGGTTCATGGTTAGTGGTAACCAAGATGATTGCTATGATAGTACACGTATTTGGAAGGCTTCTGTCCACGTCTGCTAGGCACACCGAAGGCATTTAATAGAAAAGGCATATCAATTCTCATACAACACAACATAAATATGTCCTATAACATATACGTACGCTAAGGTAGTAATAATACACGTAAACCAATCCAACAGAAGGCGGCATATCGATTGATTACACTTCTGCCTCTCCTTCCTTTTTGCCTTTTCTAAGCCCCGCGACAGCTCAGTCAGCATATCAATCAAAACCGAAACAGAGAAACAGCTCACCCAGACTTGGAAGGCAATAGCGACGATTCGATGTGAGGCACGACACCACCCTGGGATATGACGACGTCACCCATAAGCTTGTTCAACCTGTCGTGGCCATTAATCAGCATCGTCGAGACGTGGCGAAGGCTAAGACTTGACGCACTCTTCATCGTTTCTAATGGCCAACTGCAAATGTCTAGGAACAATACGTTGCTTTTTGTTATCTCTTGCCGCGTTACCGGCGAGTTCAAGAATCTCTGCAGCGAGGTACTCGAGAACAGCAGCGAGATAGACTAAACGAAAGGCGTTGTGAATTAGCATGTCATCGATGGATAGCAGAGGCAACGAGGACATACCAGGAGCGCCAGCACCAACTCGCTGCGCGTAGTTGCCCTTCTTCAACAGCCTGTGGACACGTCCAACAGGAAACTGTAAACCAGCCTTTGCCGAACGCGATTGCGACTTTCCGCCTTCACCGCCAGCCTTGCCACCGGTCTTGCCAGATTTTCCTTTGGTATCGATTAATATCAACGCCGTTACCCGTTGAGCGTTGAAGGAAACACACCTTTTCCGCTCTGAAATAAAAAAAGGAGTCAGCTCGAATCGATGCATTGACAACGAAAGTCGAATATACATACCATGATGATACAAAACTAGAAGATACAAAAACTTGAGTGTGGGTTGAGAGAGGTTGGGAAGGGATGGTGGTGGTTGAAGAGCAGGATACGAATCGCAGTCCCCAATCAACGAAACGGAGATTAAATACCTGGAGGTCACATGACTGGCGCGTTACTGGCGCGTCACTGTTGAGTGTCATGTCACGTTTTTCCCAAGGCAAAATCAAAAATTCCCACGCAAATGTTTTCGTCGCGCTTGCTTCCACTATCATGCAGGCATTCCAGTGCTTGGAGTCGGACATGGGGGTTCTCTTCTAGAGCCTGGTACTCTACGTCTAATGCAAAACCAAAACCGACAGAACCTCCGAGTCGGCCAAGTCGGCCCGCACCATCCAATGTTGCAGCAGATCCTTCGCAAGGACCGCTCGATATATCAGGTTTACCGTATCTCTCTCGTCCGCTCGGTGTGAGGGAACGGCCGACGACCGCGCGAAAGTCACAACTCCAGAATATCAGGGAAAGCTTGACTGACGAGGAGACCATTGGGAGGGAACGAAAGCACTTGTGCGTTTTTCCTCATTCATTTACTCAAACTGCGAAGCTAATGATATACAACAGAGTCAAAGAAGGCTTCACGAAAGGATATTTTCATGATCTCAATGCCACGAGGAGACACGGCGGGAAGACTTGGATTGCGCCAAAGGTGCTGATACGTGAGGATGTACGTTTCCTGCCTCCACCAATATTGTTCACAGCTGACGAATGTGATAAACAGAGAGCTCTTTATCTTCCGGAAATTGCGGGAAAATGCCTTGAAGACTCGTCCATGAAACATACCACCACAATGTGTCTCGGTAAAATCACCCTTCTCTCCCTCTTGAGTACGAAGATCTCCGAGGTCAGTTGCAGTTTTTTTCCTGACCTCTACTCTTACTTACCTTACCCATACAGCTTCATTCTCAGTCGTTCACTTCCCTGGCACTCGGTCGATACCTGCCTTCCTCTGCGACGCAACATCCCTTACTGCAACACATCAAGCTAAACACCCAATCCAACACCCTCAAAGCCTTTCTCCTCACCCTACTCACTCGGTCCCTCCGTGCTGCCACGCCTGCGCATGAACGACCTTTTTATTTACTTTCGAGTCAAAATTTGGAGTATTTGCGTGAACCTCTTGGTATTGGTGCGTTTTCTTCTCTTTTCTTTCGGCGCTCTTTCTTGCACACCTTGCGTTCCTTTTTCGTTTAGATGAAACGAAGCTAACGAAAAACATGTGCAGACAACGACCGAGTAGGATACGTCTATCTTATCGACGAAGAACTCCGGATCCGATGGGCCGGGTGTGCCGATGCTACACTTGAAGAGGCGAAAGCGCTGGAGGTTTGTACGGGAGTGTTGTTGAGGAGGTTGGAGGAGAGAGAGGCGAAGGTGAGGGAGCGTGCTACGAAGAAGCCTGGGTCAGATTAATACTAGAGTTGAATGAAGACTCCCCCATCATGTCTGGTCGAACCGTACTCAGTGTGCACTTTAGCTTGTGAATAATCAAGATTACCACGAGGGTATTGTTGTGATGTTGCCCCCAAGATGGTGCTTACCTCTTCCCACTCCAGGCACTGATTTCAACTTTACGCTGCAATGACGTCGCTTCCTCGCAACATGTATATTAGGTTGCCGCCCTGACCATCTGCCTGTAATTCGACGTCAGCCCTTTCTTCAACAACACCACTGATAAGAAGCGACCTTCGTTTTTTTTTGGCCATGTCCCAGCGCTCCGCCTCACAAGCCAGCAGTAGACGAAGGCCGTCTAGGGGACAATCACAGGCTCGTAACAGCAGCGCAAGCCCTGCTCCACAACAACAACAACGTCCCCAACGTCCCCGTAGGGGCGGCGGTGGGAAGAAGATGCCTCCCGTAGAAGAATCGTCTCCTTCATCATCAGAGAAAGCACCTCTACTTGGAGGACAAGACCCCACCCAAGCACTCACAGGAGGAAAGAACCCCCAAGATGCGCTTATGGGAGTCTACGACGAAGCCAAAATGCTTGACAATGCTCCAGAGTTGGATGCGATAAAGGGTCAGGCAGCAGAAGATGCTATCAAACTGCGTCTAGAGGTGAATTTGGATGTAGTGGTTACGTTGAGAGCGACGGTGCATGGTGATTTGACGGTCTCGTTGTTGTGAGTATTCGCTTGGTTTTTCTTGGTCTTGGATGGCTTATTGTCCGATCTAGCGGTGAATGATTGGATGCCAGCTGGCCTTGGTTGCTTGTACTACCCGAGGCGAATTGGACTAGGCTGTTGAACGTCCTAGTTCACGTCCATATTATGAACATATCTCTACCTACATCTACCAATTCTTCATTTACTACTACGTGTATGACTACCTATATATCCCACTATTTGTGTTTTCCCTGTTACACGAAATGCGTAGTCATGGAATCCGTCTGAAGACACTTGATGGCGCGGTGTATGGAGCCCATGATAACATCGATTACATCTTCGTCCACAGCTGCACCCCCGGTAAATAAGTAGCTCACCAGGCGCAGTATATCAGAAGCAGAACGCCATGTTGAATCCAAGGCCGCCTACCTTCCATCATGCTCCCTCATAGCAGCTCGCAGCTACATCCCCGAACATGTATGAATCCGCTCACAACCCAAGTGACTACGTTCGACACGCAAGGCGGAGGAATATGCCGGTGTAAGCTTGAGCGTTGGGATGTAATCGATGTGCTTCCACCTGCATTTTTCTCGAATTGACGTTGCCGGTTACAGCGCACCAGTCTCTAACCTTTCAACTCCCCAGCCAAAAACGATGGAAGGAGGTCAAGATTGGGTGTCGGCCGTGATTGGCTTTGGTACTGTCCAAGTCTAAGATGTGGCCCCTGTGGCCCCTGTGACCCCATTCGAGGAGACTCGAATAGGATTTGGTTGATCGGCACCGTACAAATAATCGAACGAGCTGTTGGGTGATGACATTCATTACACCGACTTGTCTACGCTCCTGTGAGATAAAAGGGCGGCATCCAATTCCAGTGGAAGCCCCCGTCCTAGCGCTGGCGCCTTATGTCTACTCCACTGAGAGTACCCCTCGTCGTCTTCCAGCATGACCTCAAAGGACATACTACCCGTACAGAACACTGGTGCCTCGTTGCACTCTTCTCCAGAGAACGAGCCACTGTCTTTGAACTCATAGGCAACTCGGATACGTATGGCTACGTCTGCTCCGACAGCAATAACTTCCATTCATCCTATCCTAGCCTTCGAGGTGGAGTAAAGGTCGGCTCAGTCCCAGAAAACCGGGTGGAGTGGTTGAAAAAGGTGCTAGGAACCGTTGGGATCCACAAATACGATGTCAGGCGGTTTGATTGCCAATTTTGGGTTTTGGCGGCTTTGAACATGTTGGGTAGTACCAAGTTAAGGGGTGTGAAGGGGAATGAGATTGTGCTGGATGGGCTGAATGAAGCTGCAATTCGGTTTGAATTGTTTGAGGAGAGGGAACGTTGGGAGAGAGGAGATGATACATTCCAAGAGAGGGAGTATTCAAGTTGACACTGGTTCTATGTCTGGCGTGTTCCACAGGAGAAACCGGAGATACGAAGGCACTGTATTTTTTTTTTGGGTCGGCGTTCACCTTTGTGGTGGGCCCTTGGCAGACGCATAGAAAGGCACTGTAATTCTCAGTGACTAAATTGGCATGTAAACTGTATAGTAGACTCAGTGACTATCATTCCATGGTTCTGGCTACCAAAATACTACCCTCAAAATCTTCAACAGCGATAGTGGTAACACTGGGAGCTGCCGCAAGGGTGCTCATGGTGATGATGAATTCGGCATCTACGTTCGAGGGAGCGGGGTACTTGGAGCCGAATCTTCAGAGGACGAGTCAAGACTTTGGCAAAACAGTACACTTAGTAGTGATAAAACTTGCGAGTCAGCTCCATTGATATGAGAGAGCAAAACTTACGGGAAACTTTGAGGTTGAAAGCGGAGATGGTATACAATGGTGGTAGAAGAGAAGACGCGCCGCGCACACGCCTTCCTTGATAACCACCATCTTCGGCTCGACTCGGCCTCCGATAGCACAGTGCCATTACAAGACCATCTATCTGCCCTGGTTCAGCCTAGCTTGCGTCAAAAGCAGGTATAATGGAATTCCTACATGTCACATATGTAGTTTAGACGCCCTCAAGGTTAGCACCAGCTTCTCGAATGGTCCATCGTGATTGTAGGTCGTCGAGCACTAATTTTATTCTTATTTACAGCTTCCTCGCGGCGTTAACGCCTCCTTCCATGACGCCGCCGGATACTTCTACCATTCCCCCAACCTTATGCCCTATGCCCTACGCCCTACATCCTACCCGCCAGCATCCATATCTCTCAGTAGAGTCTTCAGCTTCGGCTTACTGGCACATTTTAGACTAAGGCTTGCTCGCGAACGTCAATTCAGCCGGAGAAAAGGGCTTTGAGTGTACCTGGGTGACTCGTTACGGTGAGCGGCACGGTTCTGTTGTTGATCACCTTACATTGACGCGTTACAATCACCTCATGTTAAGGAAAGCACTAGCACGACCTATGCGGGAGACTTTGGTACAGGCAAGTTTCGAACTTCTCTTGACCCATTTACCATTTTCATTATTGTCTGTAGCAGATACTATTTCTGTGCAGTGGGTAGGGCGTAGGCAGCGGCGGTGGTGGCAGAGGACTTATTGAGAATTGTCAGATGATCATAGGTGAGCGGAGAATTAAGTCGGGTGGTGGACTTGTACGATGGTCGACCAGACCAGCGACTGGACGGAGGACTTGGGATTGAACACAGTACATGTATTCACGTAGGTATACATCAGAATTCTAATCATCTGACGGCGACTCAAATTAACCTCACCCAGGTCCATCGGATACCGTCGGTCACTGTCAGAAAATGCAGTCCTTTCTCAGTTGGTAACCCGATGGATTTCAATGAGGGTATCGTATTCCATCGGATACCGTCGGTCACCGTCAGCAGACTTCTCACTGGGATTCATTTAAATTATAAGCTTCAAATGGATTTTGACCCAGTTTTCCGGCACCGTCTCGTGGAGCACTCCCTTCATCATCGTCCGCTTCCTTCATCATCATCCATGTCTTCTGACCAACGACACCTAAGGACTCTTCGGAGAGCCGATTTCCCATATTTTATTTCTTACCACACTAGATGGTCGGTCGGATTTCTTATTATGAACTATCCAAACGTGCTGATTATACTATTTCCCAGGAACGACAATGATGGACATGCTCACCTTAGCAATTCCATCTGTTACCATCTTATGGACACCATATTCACGACTTGGGCCATGGAAAATTTCGGTATAGATCCCAAAACGTCTCCCTTGATAGCAGTGGTGGTCTCTTCTTGGTGCCAGGCATGTTGAATGTCCATCGAGCGGGTAATAGTGACATATAGCTTTCGGATTAGATCTATGGGCCTCTTTCGTTCCCCGAAGTACTTGATGTTGGACTCCGCGTTACAAAGGTGGAAAAGAGGTCGTTTGATTACCAGATCGGAATATTCAAGAAAGGTCGAGACAATCCGTCAATAGTAGGAGGTACTACGCAAGTCGTAGTGGATCAAGAAACGAAGAAGAAGCCCTCGGAAATAGATGAAGAATTGAGAGCTATTTTCGGCAAGTTACAGGTGGAAGGAACGTCAGGATACAAGTTGTAACCAATTCGGAAGTCATGGTCACAAGAAGTCAAGAGTCATGTATTATAGATATTTTTTGTTGCTAACATATTTGTTGTAAGTATACATCCTCTAAGGGCCAGAGTGTAATAAAAAGCCCTTAAAGTTAGTACGCAACGTGCTGTCATCTTATGGGACGCGAATTTCGTTAGCTGAACACGATCCTTCTCGATATCCTTCTCTCCGCGGTGGCTTTCCGGCGTGACGACTAGGCGCACTGTGGTGTGACCTTGGTCTCTCCTTCTTCCGCTACCATGGCGGACAGCGGATGGTTCTCCCTGCCGACACGCAGAGAACTCTTACTCCTCATATTCGCCCTCGCCACGTTCTCAATCTCTTACAACCTCGACGCGTCGCTACATTACCTCGGTCTGGCCCAAGCAAAAGTCCAGCCAAGCCAATCTCTCCTCTTGCACAACCTCCCATCTCACATCCTTCCCAACGCTGAATCTTCTCTTCACGTCATAGGCACAGACGGTTTGAAACTACCTTACCTCCAAGACCGCCTTGAGCACTTTATCTATGGCACATTCCCCTGGTTACCCCATTACCCAGCCAGCTCGACCGTTCCCGGCGGTGTACTTAAACACATTGAGTACTACACCCCAGGCGAAGCTGATCCTATAAAGAAGCTTCTTCAAGGAAAACCGGGAACCGAGAAGAGTCGGGTCGCGGATAAGGAGAAAAAAGTGGGAGATTATCAAGTTTGGCCGTTTAATGCGTTTTGGTTGGGGGTTAAGGAGCGTGAAGCCCTTGGATGGAAATGGCCAAAGTTGAATTTGCGAGAGAAAACGGAAAGACGCGTTTTTACTCAGAGCGAGATGCAAGAAAAGGAACGAATGAGGATGCAAGATGGATTTTGGCGCTGGGCTGAAGCTATTGAAGACGAGGTAGAAGTAGATGAGGATGAAGAGGTTGAGTGGCGAGGTCCGAGAAGTACGGTTGTTCGACACGTTCCTGGAACTAGTACGCTTGGTTTTTTCTTTCTTTCTTTTTTTTTTTTTTTTTTTTTTTGTTTCGTTATTGATTTGTTTTTTGTTCCGATGGGTAGATTTTGCTATCATTGACCACGTACTCTTATTCAACGGGACTGTCTATGTCATCCTTGAGGATGAACAAGCGGACGAGTTTGAGTTTCGGATACCAGGCTGGCAAGTCATCTCTACAGACGACGCGTCAAGGACATTGGGCGATTTCGGTGGAGTGCAAGTCGTATCTCTGCGTCTTTTCTTTCTCTTTTTCTGATTCTTTTCCGTTTCATAGCATCAAAGGCGTGTCATGGTTTATATTGGACAGTAATGAAGGTAAGTACTCTGCAATCCAGAAGCGGCGTAAACACTGATCAAGGTCTATCCTGACAGAAACGGCAGGCATAACACTCCTAGCAGTACAAAAGCTCTACTCTTCGTTATCCTGCATCCTAGCTTCCGAATCTGAGTCTTCTTGTAACACCACCCCACAAACGCAACCAAACCGCGTCATCTACCCCAATACTCCAACCTTTCTCTCCCCTGATAACTCCCGACGTTCGCCTCTAGGCGTGCATCCATACACTCTGAAGTCCGCTTGGCCCCATACCGGCTTTTTATTCCGCGAAGATTGGGACGACTACGTGGGCATTGGGTTACACGAGACCGCTTGGGGTGATGCGCATGCGGGGAGTGAGGTTTGGAAGAAGCTGAAAGAGGAAAGGAAAAGAAAACCGGGCTGGGTATTCGAGAGAGTTGTCGTTGGGTTTACTGGCTCAGATGAAGACAACAATCAAGGCGGGATGGTTACCGGAGACAGAGCACTGGAACGCGTTTTCAGGTTTGAGGGAGGAGATAGCAAATGGTTCCGCGCTCCGAGAGAACGTCTGGCAGAGTATTTCGGTCTTGCCGAGTCGAAGGGGGAGAAATTACATCATCCGTCGCGCCTTTCTGGCCACGAGATGCAGAACCAGAAACGTAACTGGTTTGGACTTGGTTCTTCAAAGCGCGTTACCGTCGTCGCCTCTAATGACGGGGGAGAGGAAGAGGCGGAAAACGTGCGTACGCTGAGACCACGCACGCCATGGGCCGAGCGGATGAAGATGTTACTGGAGACGGATGTTTTAATTTGCCCCATTCGTGAATGCCAGGCTGAAGCTGTTTGGATGCGTTCTGCGCAGGGTATAGTTATCGCTGGAAACGATGAGCAGGCGCTGGGCAGGGCAATTGTGGAGTCTTTGGGCTTGAAATGGATGCGCTACTCGAATGAAGGCATTATGGATGGAGTAGTGAAGGGTGCCTTGGATACTTTGCTGGACGCTTAAACTGGTCATTAGGACATTCTTCTGTTGGTATTGGCATTTTGGACACTCTTCAGCGTTAGCATTGTTGTACTGTATTCCTTGGACTGGAATCCGGATAGATCGATAGATTAATGTACCTTGACATGTTTTCTTGGACTTTGGATTGTATAGCATAGAGAACGAACACTAGGCCTGTAACTGTTATGTGACGATGGCAAGATGGCAAGCATCAGTACATCGCTTGCCGTCGTCACTGAAGGTCTTATAACTGATCTAACTACCGTCAACCCGGCAAACCATGATCCAACACTGACCCAATGTAGAGAGATTTCCCACGGACCGAAGTTTCCGGGTCCTTTTGCAAACGGAATTTTAACGCTTAACCTGTTGTGCCCGACAAATTTGCGGGGCTAAGTACTTCCGTTCCGCTGCCATTTTATTTAAATCCCATGAGCCATAGTTACTCTCATTCACACTTCAACCTGCGCCATGCGTGTCCTGCGAATTATCGGCCTTTCCATTGCATTTGGCCTAGTCCACGCTCTTTCAGAAGACTTTATCGGCAAAATCAATGCTACTGGGTTAACCACTTTTGCTAGCCTCTTTCCTGCCATTCGCCGTACCAAGACAGGAATCAGCTTGATCAGCAGATTGGGAGTTGGGACGAATTTCAGTCTCTTTATACCAAGTGACGATGCTTGTGTGTGCTCTTTTCTCTTCCCCTGCCTCAATTTCGCTGACGAATTGCACAGTCAAAGAACTCCCCTTGGAGACGATGGACACTGAACTTGTCGCAAAGCTCATATCGTACCACATTATTGAAGGGAACTTTTACTGTAACATCACTAAGCACATCCTCGCAAAAGCGAAATCCGAAGTCACGGTCGCACGAACGCTGCTGAACGACCGGGATTGCGTGCAGCTGGGGAAGAACCAGAGCCAGGTGTTGATTTGGAGAGAGAATAGAGAAGTGGTAGAATTACTGAATCAGCCGTACGTCACCACATCTTACATCTTCCTCAACGCTGACGCCTTCGTAACTCTTCAGTAACCCCACAACGGTCTTAGACTCCCATCTCATCCAAGGCTACGCCATATTTACCATCAACCACGTCCTCACTATTCCACCCAAGCTATCCTTAGTTCTCAATGCACCCGAGACGAGCAAGCTTAAAAAAGACATGGACAATTCAAGCTTCAACACCTCGTTGCCTGACGGTAAACCAAAACGGTTTCTCGAGTACTTTGATAATTATTTCCCGCACGGGTTTACCTTGTTGGCACCGAACAACGCAGCGTTCGATAAATTCGGTCAGCAGTTTTCAGAGCTGGTCAAGACTCCGGAGAACGTCTCACTACTTTTCTTCAACCACGTACGTCCCTCTCCCGATTGCGGTTCTTCACAATACTCAGCGTCTACACAGGTAATCGACCGTAAATCACTCTACTCAACTACTTTTGCTCCATCCGTATCCATGTCCAGACAATTCACCAGATTCATATCCAACTCTTCGGGAACATTCGTCGTCAGCGGAGGTGTGACGGCCAAGATCCTTCTGACAGATAGGCTAGCGAAGAATGGGGTGGTGCATGTTATTGATACAGTGTTATCAGACACGCTAGTATTTGCGGAAGAGGCGGCAGGTGAAGGGGGGTTTCTTCCCGACGACCCTGACGACCCTTGGTGGGGTTTTTAATGAACAGACTCGCACTCGGACTGAAACATATCTTGTTGGACATCCATATACGTCGTACTACTTGTAGCCTGATATCGGAGTGCGTACCCTTGACCATCGCAAATATTACTGTACATGCTATCTTTGTGTAATGATGTATAGCAAGTGACTGTAGCTATACATATCAAGCCCAGCCAAGGTGCTTTCCCCGCAGCACTGAGACAACGGGCGAAGAGAGTCAATCATATCGCCCGTTATCCTCTCTGCACCCCCTTCAGTCTCGGGACCCACATTAGTCAACACAGCGACCTCTCTCAATGCCGGGAACGAGGGGCCTGCAAGTAGAGTGTCCACCTCTTTCCACCTTGCCTTCTCTGCATCAGTGTCAATGTGTTCACGTGTATGTAGACGACGCATCAGCTCTCAGACATACTGTCAGTCGCTCGAGCGACCTTCCAGGAAAGCTCGAGATGGGCACAGATGGCGAAATGAGGAACATGGGGCACTTAACTTGATATCGTAGAAGAAGTCTCACTGAGCGAGCAAACATCTGAAGAGGAAATTGGGCTACAGGTCTAGACATGAGCACAGCGCAGTCATTCCTGAATCACTTGGAGGCCGACTCATCTAATCTTGATTCTTTTCTCAAAAGCCAATTCAGGCGAAAATGTATAATCGCCATGAAAAAGCCGCGGTCAAGTCGAGGTACTCGAGCGATGGCCCGATTCGTTGGAGACACTTTGTGAGGTATGGAAAATCTCCCGGAGTCAGGTCGATTTTTATGGTAAGCGTATTTATGTTCGCCTCTTTAACAGCGAGCCAGCTCCAAAGCACACGACATGGGGAGACGACCCAAGGGCTCCATCTATTGTGCATTGACAATACAGTAAGATCCTTGGGTGCAGGACAGAATTTCTCTGTAACTGCGTCTAGATCGTCCACGTCGTACCGACACAATAGTTGGGTCGCGCCCGACATGTTTATTGGGCGGAATGTAGAGCAGTCCATGTAGAAATAATGTAATTCTCCCCAGCAATGCAACCCCGACACGTTATAAAGCGGACCCTGCCAACTGCACGTCATGACCAAATTCGGTACCTTTATTATTCCCACCAGTACCTTTATCATTTCCCCCTTCCCATTCCTTGACCATATTTATTAATCTACAACACACTGCTGAATTGTCATTCTGCCTCTGTGGTTTCACTGCTCTTTGCTCATAGGTGCGTATGTTTATCATTTGGCTGAGCTTGAGATAATAATAATTATCCCTCAGCTACCTCCCGGATACCTGCCTCTCATACAGAATTATCATTCTCCCCCACTTTGTGTTGATCTGATCCGCTAGGTGCGCACCTTTATTATTTGGCTCAGCTCGAGCTATTAATAATTGTCCCTCGGCTACCTCCTGGATACCACCTGCCTCTCAGGCTCGCATCGAATTATCATTCTCCCCGAACATTTCTATCCCGACCACTTTGGCAAATTATAATTCGACCTCATGCTTCCTCGGATTTCAGATATGTTGTGTACAAGTTATTTTTGAATGATACGGAATTATTAGCATTCACATACAGTACCCTGTCCCGGATACCTGTCAAATAATCATTCGACCTCAGCTGATACGACAATCCTGGAACTCTTTGCGCACGCTCTCTCATGAATTTTTTCCCCGGCATCCTAAGCCTCACGATCACAAGCAAAACTTCCTTATTTCATCAAACCTCACTTCTTGATATCTTAGGTATGCATTGTTGCCTGTTTTCATGGACTCAGTCTCATTATCATTCAGCATTTCTACTTACCCTGATCCTTCTACATGCTCGCTGCCATTCCTGAGTCTTTATGAGGTAATTTACTGAGTAGTCTTTACCTATTTACCTTTTATGTAACGTCAAGATTCCACAAGCGCTGAATAGACGCTTGGAATTGAACTACGTCCGGCTCGTCGGAACTAGTGTTCAGGGAAGAACTTTTCTCATACATATCCACCACATCATTTGCAGACCTGGTAGATATTACCACTTGAGTCGGAGCATAGAAAAGGCCAAACTGAGTGCTCCCAGCGCTATTAGATCCTCAAATGAAAAAGTCAAGCGACACACAAGCTCAGAATGGCTTTCGTTCACACTTTACTTATAAATTATATCTCTCGACGGCCACAAAAAATATCCCCCCACACCAACAACAGAAAATCAACTGAATATCATCTCAAAGGCATCAGAATTTGTTTCAATACATACCTGCAGCCCATACTAAACCCTTAGGGGTTAGGGGTTAGGGGTGTGTATAGGGGTTATTAGGACTTCGTAGGGTCTGAGTAGGGTCTGAAAATCCTAACAACAGGGGTAGGGTCTGGCAGGGAAGAGTCTGCTGCTATCAGAGGTAGGAAGATTAGATTGTACACAGAATGTTGGATTACAGACTGTTCTTTGCTGACAATGAGTGCACAGGGTTGGAGTTGAATGTTAAGAGATTTGAGTGTTAATGGCTGTATACCTGGCTTTCCCTGACGAGCAATGTATAAGTGACTATACATTATTTGTTGGCAAAGACCAGGTTGTACACAGAATGTTGGACTATAGACTGTTCTTCCCCAATAATCAGTATACAGGGTTGAGCCTCAGGAGATGTGAGTGACAATGGTTATTAGGACTTCGTAGGGTCTGAGTAGGGTCTGAAAATCCTGACAACAGGGGTAGGGTCTGGCAGGGAAGAGTCTGNAGGCTCAGATGTGAGTGACAATGCCTGTATCTCTGTTCTTCTCCGACGAACAGTGTATGGGTGTTCCAATCCGCTTCGCCGCCGCCCCCGCCGCCCCCTACGGCAAAGAGCAGGTTGTACACAGCATGTTGGATTACAGCCTGTTCTTCGCCGACCAACAGTGTACAGGCTCGGATGTGAGTGACAATGCCTGTCTCTGTTCTTCTCCGACGAACAGTGTATGGGTGTTCCAATCCGCTTCGCCGCCGCCGCATACATTGTTGGCAAAGAGCAGGTGGTACACAGAATGTTGGATTACTGTTCTTCTCCGACGATCAGTGTACAGAGTCGAGCCTCAGGAGATGTGGGTGACAATGCCTGTATCCCTGTTCTTCTCCGACGAGCAATGTATGGGTGGCAATACATCATTTGTTGGTGAAGATCCAGTGGTACATGGAATGTTGGATTACTGTTCTTCCCCGACGATCAGTGTACGGGGTTGAGGCTCAGATGTGAGTGACAATGCCTGTATCCCTGTTCTTCTCCGACGAACAGTGTATGGGTGTTCCAATCCGCTTCGCCGCCGCCGCATACATTGTTGGCAAAGAGCAGGTGGTACACAGNCTGAGGCTGAGGAAACATAGAATATGCCCCAGGAGGTTTGTCGCCAACTCAATGATGTTTCTGACGATCGTGACTATCCTTGCGGCGTTTGATATCGGAAAGTCAGACGGCGAGGATGAGCCGAAAGTGGAGTATACTTCTGCGATACAGAAGTAAGTCATCAGTTGATATAATATTCAGAGGCTATATGTCTTTTGCAGTCGACCCGTTCCTTTCAAGTGCAAAATCAAGCCGAGGTCAGAGGTCCATGCACGTTTAGTGCGAGAAGGTTTTGAGGATCTCGAGTAATACTAAGAGCATGGTTCTTCTACAGTTGAAAAGATGTAAAGTTTTGTTTTTGACACGTTAAATAAATTGTATTCGAAGAAGGGGCCTATCTATTTTCAAGTCAGGAGGCGTAACACAAGGCAGTTTAGCGCCAAAATGGGGAGGATACGCTTGCCCTCTCGTCCATCCGTTTTTTGTAGCAGAGGGTTTTCATTGAGGCTCAACGAGATACAGTTTATACTCATTAGATTCGACACCCTGCTCATATACATTCGCCTGTTCCTCGTATTACTTTCCCGATTGAGTTGTTGAAAAGCTCTGCTTCGCTGGGGTGATTATGTACCATTGGTCCACGGAGGTCAAGCCATTCGAGGTTACCACCTTGGGGAGAATGGCGGATAGGAGCCTAGTCACAGGAGAGGGGAAAGCTAATACAGGCAAGCTCTGGAGTTTGATTTGACTACGTCTTTAGGCTAGAAGTGGAATATTTACAGACTTGATGCGTGGCCGGAATTGAGACTTGTACATCTCTCGTGTCGCAAGAGAGTGAAAGAGCCGGCAAGTCAGACTGAGATGAATAAGCGCCGTGTCCGTGTATAGTTGAATATCTCTCCCCAAGCTCAGTCGGAGTGCACATGTGAATGATTTAAAGCGCTGGTTCCATTTCGATTGTTGAAGATAAATGCCGAGCGCTATCATTCTTTGATTGCTCTTGAGAATTCTGCTACTAGATAGCCAGTCCAAATCAAGAAATCCTTACTATAAACCAGTTGCATACATACTGAAAGAAGTCGGGTAAAGGATGGCAATGAGAAGATTGTGAGAAGACCATACCCTGTCGTCGTCGTCGTCACCGGAAAAAGTGTGTCGTCAGAGTTCCGGCTCATGGTCACGTTATTTATTTGGCTCCGGTTGAAGCACCGTTCTTTTTCTTTGACCGTCACCTTGCATTCCTGTCGTGATCCCCCAGACACATAGTCACAGATATAGACTATGGAAACGCTCCACTAACAAATATCCCAGGCCCGCCTTCAAGATACGAAAGATGAGGAACAAACACCAGGAAGAGAAAAGCAGCGAAATAGTATGGTTCTAGCAGCGAGACGATGATAGCGCTTAGAGTGAGGGGTACTATTTGGAAAAGGAGTAAAGGTGTGTACTATCCACAGATTATCAATGTCACCGTACTAACACGTCATGCCTTGCTAGGCCCCCAATCGCTCGGAGAGACTAGGATTGACCGGGTCTGATGGATAGAGTCTACAACCGGGACTACCTAGATACTTCAAGCTTACATTTGGACAAATGAGAAGCACCCACTATTCTTCCCATGTCACTCAACGCAAGCGTCACATCGCACTACACGTTCTCATACAACTCAATGTCCTCGCTATCTCTTTGATCCACGACCCGAATGAAAATACAAACAGTTCTCCGCTACACCCCAACGACATCTACCCCTTATACTCTCAGTCTACACCTTCCACATCTGATACCCAGGTCCCGGTACTCTATTTCATTGTCCTCACATCAAGGAGCTCGTGCTAAGGCGCTTTTTTCATCCCAGCGAAACAGTATCCCAAAGTTCTCAAACAGGCAAATATTGTTCTCAAAGACAGTCTTGTGGGACATCATGCACTAAGCCGAGCTAACGCCTGCAGCCAGCGGCTTGTTAATGGCTGTATACCTGGCTTTCCCTGACGAGCAATGTATAAGGGTTATTAGGACTTCGTAGGGTCTGAGTAGGGTCTGAAAATCCTAACAACAGGGGTAGGGTCTGGCAGGGAAGAGTCTGCTGCTATCAGAGGTAGGAAGATTAGATTGTACACAGAATGTTGGATTACAGACTGTTCTTTGCTGACAATGAGTGCACAGGGTTGGAGTTGAATGTTAAGAGATTTGAGTGTTAATGGCTGTATACCTGGCTTTCCCTGACGAGCAATGTATAAGTGACTATACATTATTTGTTGGCAAAGACCAGGTTGTACACAGAATGTTGGACTATAGACTGTTCTTCCCCAATAATCAGTATACAGGGTTGAGCCTCAGGAGATGTGAGTGACAATGGTTGTATACCTGCTCTTCTCTGACAAGCAATGTATGGATAGCTATACATCATTTATTGGCAAAGAGCAGTTGTATACAGAATGTTGGATTACAGCCTGTTCTTCACCGACGATCAGTGTACAGAGTTGAGGCTCAGATGTGAGTGACAATGCCTGTATCTCTGTTCTTCTCCGACGAACAGTATATGGGTGTGCAAATCCACTTCACTGCCACATACATTTGTTGGCAAAGAGCAGGTGGTACACAGAATGTTGGATTACTGTTCTTCCCCGACGATCAGTGTACAGGGTTGAGCCTCAGGAGATGTGAGTGACAATGCCTGTATCTATTCTTCTCCGACGAACAATGTATGGGTGGCCATACATCATTTGTCAGTGAAGATTGCAGCCTGTTCTTCCCCGAGCATCAGGAGATATAAGTGAAAAGCCCTGTATATCTGTTCTTCCCCGACGAGCAATGGATGGGTGGCCATACATCATTTGTTGGTGAAGATCAGGTTGTACACAGAATGTTGGATTACCGTTCTTCTCCGACGATCAGTGTACAGGGTCGAGCCTCAGGAGATGTGAGTGAAAATGCCTGTATATTTGTTCTTCTCAGACAAACAATGTATGGGTAGCCATACATCATTTGTCGGTGAAGAGCAGTTGTACACAGAATGTTGGATTACAGCCTGTTCTTCACCGACGATCAGTGTACGGGGTTGAGGCTCAGATGTGAGTGACAATGCCTGTATCCCTGTTCTTCTCCGACGAACAGTGTATGGGTGTTCCAATCCGCTTCGCCGCCGCCCCCGCCGCCCCCTACGGCAAAGAGCAGGTAGTACACAGAATGTTGGATTACTGTTCTTCCCCGACGATCAGTGTACGGGGTTGAGCCTCAGGAGATGTGAGTGAAAATGCCTGTATCTATTCTTCTCCGACGAACAATGTATGGGTGGCCCATACATCATTTGTCAGCGAAGAGGAGGTTGTACACAGAATGTTGGATTACAGCCTGTTCTTCACCGACGATCAGTGTATGGGGTTGAGGCTTAGATGTGAGTGACAATGCCTGTATTCCTGTTCTTCTCCGACGAACAGTGTATGAGTGTTCCAATCCGCTTCGCCGCCGCCGCTGCATACATTGTTGGCAAAGAGCAGGTGGTACACAGAATGTTGGATTACTGTTCTTCTCCGACGATCAGTGTACAGAGTCGAGCCTCAGGAGATGTGGGTGACAATGCCTGTATCCCTGTTCTTCTCCGACGAGCAATGTATGGGTGGCAATACATCATTTGTTGGTGAAGATCCGGTGGTACCCAGAATGTTGGATTACTGTTCTTCCCCGACGATCAGTGTATGGGGTTGAGGCTCAGATGTGAGTGACAATGCCTGTATTCCTGTTCTTCTCCGACGAACAGTGTATGGGTGTTCCAATCCGCTTCGCCGCCGCCCCCGCCGCCCCCTACGGCAAAGAGCAGGTAGTACACAGAATGTTGGATTACTGTTCTTCCCCGACGATCAGTGTACGGGGTTGAGCCTCAGGAGATGTGGGTTAGGGGTTATTAGGACTTCGTAGGGTCTGAGTAGGGTCTGAAAATCCTGACAACAGGGGTAGGGTCTGGCAGGGAAGAGTCTGCTGCTATCAGAGGTAGGAAGATTAGATTGTACACAGAATGTTGGATTACAGACTGTTCTTTGCTGACAATGAGTGCACAGGGTTGGAGTTGAACGTTAAGAGATTTGAGTGTTAATGGCTGTATACCTGGCTTTCCCTGACGAGCAATGTATAAGTGACTATACATTATTTGTTGGCAAAGACCAGGTTGTACACAGAATGTTGGACTATAGACTGTTCTTCCCCAATAATCAGTATACAGGGTTGAGCCTCAGGAGATGTGAGTGACAATGCCTGTATTCCTGTTCTTCTCCGACGAACAGTGTATGAGTGTTCCAATCCGCTTCGCCGCCGCCGCTGCATAGCATACATTGTTGGCAAAGAGCAGGTGGTACACAGAATGTTGGATTACTGTTCTTCTCCGACGATCAGTGTACAGAGTCGAGCCTCAGGAGATGTGGGTGACAATGCCTGTATCTCTGTTCTTCTCCGACGAACAATGTATCGGTAGCCATACATCATTTGTCGGCGAAGAGCAGGTTGTACACAGAATGTTGGATTACCGTTCTTCCCCGACGATCAGTGTACAGGGTTGAGCCTCAGGAGATGTGAGTGACAATGCCTGCTCTTCTCCGACGAGCAGTGTATAGGTGGCCATACATCATTTGTCGGCGAAGATCAGGTTGCATTTGGATCGGCGACGACAGCGAAGCGGATTAGAACATACAAGAGCAGCGAACGGCTTGCTTCAGCTTTCACCCATACATTGCTCGTCGGGCAAGAACAGGTATACACGCATTGTCAATCACATCTCCCCTGATCGTCGGCGAAAAACAGGCTGTAGCAAACGACCAACGCGTTCCAATATTCTGTTTACCTGCTCTTCACCGACGAATGGCGTATAGGCATCAGCTTATCGGCGACCATGGCGAAGCGGATTGGAACATACAAGACCGGTACAGCCTGTTCTTCGCCGACGATCAGTGTACGCGGTTGAGGATAATGACTTGGTAACATTCCGATATTCTGCAGTTGCTCGCTTCAGCTCATCAGCGACGACGGTGGACCGGATTGGAAAATACAGCTATCTCGTATATCACAGACGCCACGCGGCCTCTCCAAAATTTTGGCTGGACCAAACCTAACACTGCCGCTGCCCGACTACAGTAACAAGACCCCAGGTGTCATTTAAAACCTTCAGATAATGCTCATCTCAGCATGCTCAGCCTTGACTTGGTCTCTCGTAAAGTGCTATTCAAAATAATAATTACATCGTTTAGTATCTATCGCCTCTTGTAACCTCTCAGCATGTTCTGTGTCACCGCCGGTTCATCGTCATCGTCATCGCTTAGGTTCCCCGGACGCCGATGTAAAGGCAGAATATTCGGAACGGTACGAGGCTCTGACTCTAGATTGTTGGTGGGTTCTTCACCTCCACGCTTGGATGAGCCCTGGTTTGACGCTCTTCGTGCCTCTAAAATAACCTCAGTAACTGTGTTCTGACAAGAAGATGTACATACCCAATGGACCCTTTACTGCTGACAGCGGCTTGGACGAACGAGCGCTCCAGGGCTTGTGACCATGTTTACGTGGCGGAACTTCGGTATTGGCTGGGAGGAAAGCATTTTTCTTCGGGGCAGAGGGGCGTGCATCTCGCTGATCCTGTTCGGCTGGCTTCATGACGAGGAAAGGATTACTCTGACTCTTGGTTGCCTCGGGGGGTGGGGTTGCAGGCCTGGTAGGATCAATTGGAATGTCATCATCCGACTCGTTAGCTGCTTTGTCAAGTTTCTGCAGGAAAGCGTTGGGTCCCTGCTCTGCTTTTGATTATGAAGGAGTATTTAAGGTTTCAATCTTACTAAAGGTAGCAACAACTCACCTTGATGCTGTTCACTGTGACACTGAGGGTCATCTGAATCTTCTGTATGATCATTATGAGGATTCAAATGAGTGTTGATGCCAAAAACTTACCCGATGGTGCCCTTCGACGTCTCTTGGAACGACTCCGGATACTTCCTTGTGAGCTGGTAGGGGTGTGTCTGGGGCGGGATTCCGCCTCCGGATGAGGCGGAGAGCCAACAGTGTGTCGTTTAAGGGGTCTCGAAGATTTATATTCGCTTAGCTCATGCGATCGCGCGCGCCCGGTGGTTTTCATGGTTTCCATCGATTGAAGCAGTTCCTCTGTGACATTCATGTCAACACTTTGAGAAAGGGGTTGGCACGTGTAGACTCACCGTCGCCACTGGTAGCCATTGCAAGTTCTTGACCGTCTGAGAAGTCACCTAAACTTTCTCCTTCCGAATGGGGGTGCGGGGAAGAAAGGTTGCCTCCATCAGAGAAATCAGCGAAAGATTGATCCCGTGGACAAAGGTTGGTGTGAACAGACTGCATGGATGTCTGTGGGTTGCTGTGGCTAGACCTACAGCCCTGCTCAAGGACAAGATCCATTTCAACGTCGGAACCGGCGGCTGCCAAGCCTTCGTCGGCAGTGCTAGCGCCACACTGAGGGGCATCCACGGAGGTCGTCTTCGCCTCTGCTTTCGTTTCGGACTTCGCTTCCTGCTCGGGGACAAGATCCATTTCAACATTGGAACCGGCAGGTGCCAGGCCTTTGGAAGTCTCGGTGCTGCACTGAGGGGCTCCCACGGAGGTCGTCTGCGCCTTTGCTTTGGTTTTGGACCTTCCCTTGCCTTTTTGTTTCTTGTCGTCTTGGGAGGGTCCGTCATTGGGGCGCTCCTCGTCCGCTTTCTTCGCTTGTCGCCTCCTCTTCTTCGGCTCAACGTCATCTGGATGGTCCAGCTGAGGTTCCGGATTATGGACGGTCTTCCCACTCAAAAGATCCACAAGCTCTACAGCTATGTGATGAGATAAGACAGCAGCAGAAACATGCAAACGAACCTTTTCCTAACTTCTTTTGCATGAAGGCGTCAAACATAACCTTTTTCTGTTCCGCCATACCGTTCATGAGGAGGTCGGCAGTCTCATCGGCCAACAGGTGAATCACCTTGACAGTCTTCTGTTGTGGTTGTCGGTGAGCTCTGCCTCGTATTTGCCTGACATCCTGTGCACTCCAGGGCTGGTCCTATTAATGCATTACATTGAGTTCCAGTTTGGGTCAGAAATGATAAACCTCGTACAAAGAATATAACCACGTCAGCGATGCACAAGTTGAGCCCAGTGGTGCCCACCGACGAAAAAATCAGAACGCGAGGGTTGTTAGGCTGATGAAATTGTGCAACTATCGCATCCCTCTTGGCTAAGGCCAGTTTTCCATCCAGGCTCAAGCTTTGCACACCATAGAGCGAGAGAACCTTTAAAAACCGCTTGATCAGACGGGGGTAGCAAAACAGGGGGGCTCTCACATTTTTCAAAACACTGTGCATTCCTGAGAACTCAGAGTAAATCAAGATGCGTCGACTTTGAGAGATAACGTCCTCCAATTCCGTTAGAGGAGCTGATGGGAAGACAGCCTCCCCATCAACAAACTCCACGTCTGGCATATCGTCTCGGGTGAGGTAGTGTTGGCAAACGCGAGCGGTGGTATCCATTTTGGTGGACTTGACTTTATACCACTCTTCCAATGTTTGGAACTTGGGGTTAGGATCATCAGGATTCTCTTTTGCGAATACTACTCCCATTCGAAAATTCAAATAAAAATTCTGACATGGATTTGCATCAGTAAAAAAAAGTAGAAAGAGAAAGAGGAAGGCTGAGGTTCTGACCCTAGTGACGAATTTACCAGATTCGTTGGCCGCATTGACACTGTGGAGTTTGTGCTACAGTCAGTAATGGTGTAATGAGATGGACATAAAGAGTGACTGACTCTAGCTTCGCCTTCTCAGCAAGGTCATTTATAATGTTCATCTCCCGTGGGGTAAGAGTAAGAACACCAATGATATCCTGATATGGTGGCAGGTCCAGGAGTGGTTGGCCCAAATAGTCTCGGCTATCTGTAGTGCGGCGAAGGATATGTGGTATCATGGCCTTCTGGATCCTGCGCACAATGGTGACTTGAAATTGTGTTACACTGAGTCCATTGTCATCAAGCTTCTTTGCTCGTCGGAGCTCAGCTTCATCTTCCTTGGCTTCAAGGAAAGACTCCTCCATAAAGAAGTGGGGAGCGGCAACCAGCCTAGCCATGGCTGCGAGATCCTGTAATGCGAGTGAGTCCACGGAGGCGGCGCCGACGGCGCCGCCGACGCGCGTTACTATCGCTAGTTAGATATTCTCTCACCTTATGGGAAGTGAGCAGGGGGGTGGCAGTGACCACAAGTCGGATATGTGCTTGTTGAAAGATCCTCATAGCAGCAAAGTGTTTCGCGCCCAGGTTTCGGAACTCATGCGCTTCGTCCAAGATGATGGTCAAGAATGATTGCTCAAAGAGGGATCCCTGCAGAGTTTGTAGTTGTTCAGGGAGTTCCCAGGGACGCCTGACTGCGGGCTTAGGTAATACCATAGAGAAGACACGCTGGAACTCGTTTTGGAGCGACTAGGCAAAAAGTAAAATGAGTATATTCATCTGTATGAACAGAGAGTTGTCACGAATAACTAACTGAATGAGTCATTAGGATTATGATGTTCTGCTTATCCTGCTTTGACTTTTGCAAGGGTCCAGAGGGTCCCCAGAAATCCTTGTTCCCTGCTTTAGGGCAGTCATACAACAAGAAGTCAACGCTGTAACGCCGAAAGAGCGTCTTCAGCTCCTTGACCCATTGCGTTCGAATTGTTCCAGGAGTGATGATAAGATGGGGTAGTGCTGGAAGATTTTCGCTTCCCTTCAGGTACCTGTACTTCTCTGTACATTGAATGGGTTCAGTAAAACTAGCTGCCAAAAAGGGGTTGATAAAAACTGACCAAGAATGGGTGGGCGAGGCAAATCAGTCCTATCCATCATGACTGCCTGATTAAGGAAGGCTATGATAGATATGCAGAGGGCGGTTTTCCCCAATCCAACCTCATCAGCAATAAGCATGCCGTTACATGCATCAGGACAAGCACTTTCCGTGAATGTGTTGGAGATGAAAGAGTAAACCCCTGCCAGTTGATGCCAATGCAATTGAGAGAGAGTGCAGGCAGGAGGGATTGAAGAGTCATCCGACTGGAAGTCCTGTGGGTTATCCCAACTGTTGAAACCCAGCTTGTGGCGGAGAGGGTTAAACTGAGAGGGGAGATTATCCTTGAGGAACCCGAGAGCACTTGAAAGCTCCGCCGGACCCATTGCAGCGACGTTTTCCATACCAAGATCTCCTCCCTCTAGGGCATCGAGGCGGGCAGCATTCAAGTCGCTGCTGAGGACAGGACCGTCGTCGTCCGGTTGAGACTCAAAGTAGTCAGCGTAGACATGGAAGAGATCGCGTATGTCCTCTTCAGACGCCAACTGCGCGATCAGGTTCATCTGAGATGCTGTGATTCCTAACATATGCCATCAGAAATAGTGATTGTTGCAAGGAGTAAGAGCGTATGCGCACGTCTAGTACCACCAGCGGCTTTCGCATTCTCCAGAGTAGCCATGATAGCATCCAACTCCTCAAGCATCTGTTTCGCTTTCTCTCGGTTTTCCTTGCTGCTATAAACGTCGACGACGTTCTTCCACTTGCCCACTGCACGAATGGTGGCAATCACTTTGGCTTTGGTGGGCTTTGCTAGGTTCAATTCTGGCAAAGTATTATCAGTGAGTGGTATATATCCGAGTCATAGGCTACATACCGTTAAAGGCTTTGTTAGCAGCCTCCTCGGTCTTGTTCATGTTCTTGAGACCCTTATTGGTTTGGGTTCTGAGCAGATTCCAAGCTCTCTGAGCAAAGGGGGTGAGTGGGGAGTGGAGATGGTCCGGAAGAGTAGGATTGTCGTCGGGGAAGATCTCGGGCCCGAACAGCTCCAAAGCGATGGAGTCAAGAGCTTTGGGGATGTGATGGAGTGAGTTGGGCCATGGCTTATCGAGGCCTGAGTTGATGAGAATGGTTGTGGGATGGCACAAGTGCTTGTGGAAGCACTTGACGATGGTGTCGTGAATACCCCAGGAGGCGTAGTTATCCTGGACCCAATCTGCCCACTTCTTTCGCCCTGGTACCGCCTCCGATCCGGCTGTCTGGGTGGCGAACCTGACCTTAGCATCCTCGGAGGGCTGAGCGTTGTAGCGCTCAAAGTAGGATTTGATATCTAGCGCATGTGAACGAATCCATCCTTTAGGCAGCCTGGCATCATCCTCAGGGAAGAGGCCATGTCTGACGTTGGTGATGTCCTGCCAAGTCGGAAGGTCCCAAGGGAGACCCAGGAAGTAAAGTTTTATGAGGGCGCTCGCCGCTGTATGACTCGGCATTTCAGATGGAAAGTACAGTGAGGATTAGAGGAGATACAGAAAAGTGCTTTTAAGGTGGGAGGCTCTCTGCAGACCACCACTCGATGCGGTCATGCAAAAGGGACAAGAGACTTGCCTTGCTTCCAATACTGAATACAACATCGTGCCCAAGAGCAACACGAGTTTGGCGCCATTTTCGGAAATGCAGAAGCAGAAGCAACGAGGTCGGCGGGGAGGAACAGGAGCTTCCATCGCCTCCGATTTACAATTACACAATCACTGGAAGAACAGAAGTAGAGCTCGTGGAACCAACGAGGTCGTCCAAGAGGAACAAGAGCTGGCCTTGCTTCCGGTTCTGAATACAACATTATTGGAAATGCAGAAGCAGAAGCGAACCAGGGCTGGCCTTGCTTCCGGTGCTGAATACAACATTATTGGAAATGCAGAAGCAGAAGCGAACCAGGGCTGGCCTTGCTTCCGGTGCTGAATACAACATTATTGGAAATGCAGAAGCAGAAGCGAACCAGGGCTGGCCTTGCTTCAGGTTCTGAATACACCATTATTCGAAATTCAGAAGCACTTGCGATGAAAGCTTACCTCGCTTCCGATCCTGATTAGAAACACGGAAGCAGAAGCAACGAGGTCGTCGGGGAGGAACGCAAGTTTGCCTCGCTTCCGATATTTATTGGGAATGCGGGGCCACTGCAGGGCGGCCTTGCCATGCTTCCGATTCTGAATACACCATTATTGGAGATGCGGCAGGAGTAGAAGTAACGAGGAACAAGATCATGACGATAAAATCCCTAATCCCTAATCACCTACCCCTTACCTACCCTATCTATTGACGCATTGCCAACCAACCAACCAACCAACCAACCAACCAACCAACCAACCAACCAACCACCGCTATGAACTCGGACGAGTTATACTCCTCTCTAGAACCAGAGACCTATAGTCTGGACGAATTCGTCGCAATGTGCAAACACTTGTTTCGGGAGGACGTGGCAGAAATGCAATCCTTTGCCCTGACAGGAGAGGCCCGGAAATATCTCCCTACTCACGCATCTATCGACCCCTTAAGGAACCTACTCTCCACCAACCATAGTATTACGGTGGTCCGGGACTTCGACTCACTTATCGGAGTGACCGACAACATTGTGGTTCAAAACAGTATCTCCGTCTATGCTGTTCCTAACCCATCCGAGAGCCTTAGAAGCTCTATCCATCTCAAGCGAGATGTCCGTTCAGCAGATGTAAGTATTGGATTAGAAGTCTCTATGATTCTCGCTAATATTATCCTTTCTAAGGGCCACAATACTTCCTCCATTCCCATTCATCATATTCCTAATTCCACATTCGGGCAATGGGGGAACCGATGTATGATACACATCTTCTTCCCAATGTTAGCCAGAGATAACACAGAGCTTACTGCTGAGCTCAAGGCCCAATTCTACCACTTAGGGCTACGACCTACCATCGAGGAGCTTCTCCCCGGCGACGTAGACGACTGGCCCGCAACCTTCTCCCAAGAAACATTTCGCATCACGCAACCATCCGGCCATATGGCATACGGTACCAAAATGGTCCCTGATTGGGAGGTGCCTCACCTTGCCCAGACTCTTAGATATCACCTGGAGCGAAACGGCGTCCACTGGGCGGAAGACTTTTTCTTCACGCACACCATTCGAGGGGTTAAAGATGCTACTTCTCATTCGTTTAACGGCGCAGCCAGCTCTGACACAGCGCTCAGGGAATTTCTCCAGGAAAACCATCTTCCAGCGGAGGAGCTGTGTTCTGGATCAGAAGCGCTTGGCCATTGGTGGGTGGATGTGGCTCTGGAATACATCAGCAACCGTGGAGAGTGTCTGCAATGGACGACGCTCAGTCATTTCCACATGCTCCGAGAAGTTCTGGAAATCTCAGACGCTAACGCGGAGCGAATCACCAGGCTTGGCAGCTCAAAGTACTCTCGAGACCTGTCAAGTCATCTCACAGGGCTATCCGGTTGCAGGGTGGAGCCAGGCGTTTGGGCGGCGGGGCCGTTTGAGGCAGTGTACGTGCAAATGTACACAACCGACAAGTCGTCTACCTACAGTCCCCATGGTATCCACCATGGAAAAGCTATCCAGATGAAGCATGCAATGGGCTCTGAGCAGCCAGTTCCGTTCATCACCCGCCTGCTTGACTCTTATAACGATTCGCTGCGAAAGCACCCCTCACATGCCAGGATTGAGGTCAGGGTACCCATCCGACATGCAAGCGGCGTCTTGATGCGCTTGGATCCCGCTGTGATCCGGGCGAGCCTTGCATCCTTCCAAAAAGCAACATGGTGGTGAGCCAGCCCTTTTGAGAACTTTTTTCGTGACTTAGACTTCATGATTAGGAACTTTCGGTCAATGAGACTGCTTGCAATGAGCCAGGTTCTGTCCCAGCAAGCAGAGGCCACACCCCAAGCTCGAGTCGCGCCTGACAGTCTTCTCCTGACTGCAGCACTTGTATGGTTGATCAATAGCCTTCACTCTCGCCCAGATGACGGGTCCGCTGCTCGGAGCCTCATGAGAGCAGTGCTGCCCTTGACGGACGCTGATCAAGCGGATGACACTACCCTGATCTTCACGCAAGTTGAAGAGGACGAGGCGAATGACGGAGACCTTTTACCATTCAATCCTCACGGGCTCATCTTCCTACGAAGAGCAATGTTTCACTTGACAACAACCCCACGTTTCCGATCCAAAGGACCCAGCATGAGCTCCGCAGCGTTCTTCTTTTTTTTCCGAAAATCTGAAGAAGAAGTTAGAAACGAATATAATTTCAGGGGTATACTTCGACCTCAAGGGCCTCATGCAACGCGACGCGTCACCAACAAGTCCACACGGACGTCTGCTTTTCTGAGAGACCCAGAAGAGGCTGAGGAGATTGTCGACCTCGCATCCCATGGTCACTCCCTACCTCCTCCATTCATTGACGAGGGTTCCGATATAGAGCAAGATGAAAGGGGAGATCCAGAAGGTGGCCAAGGAATCAACAGTGTAGTCACATCATTATGGTATCAGTTTTTGGTGGACATGCTCTTGAAGACACCCAATACCCGGCACGCTTCTGGCGAATCTTCACTGAAGGCAGATGCAGCCACTCGGCGTTCGGCGCGCGAGGATTTCTACCAAAACACTAGACTCTCCGACATGTGGAACTACTGCAGCTATAAGGTTGCAGATCAGAAAGCATTTGACCTTGCTTTCAATCATTTATTCCCTGTTCCAGAGTACCATACGCCTGCCAGTGCTCAAAACTACCCCAATTGCAGTTATTATATGCGGTGGAAGGAAATCGCAATGACTGCGGATCGTGCTTCCTTTGATGCTATACGCAAAGCCATCAAGAAACTATTTGGGGGACTAAAATGGATACCTCATGCTGGTTCTGATAAGATGTGGCCTACGAAGGTGATAAAGGGATTCACTCGGCTGCCTCCCGGTGCTGTAGGAGCAGCGCCGAGAATTTTGATAAAATGTAAACCAACCTGGGAATAGAATGGAAGTTATGTATACTAGGGAAAATATACAACTGTGTATTGGCGTTACTAGCTCAGTGGGCAGAGCCTCTAGAACATGAAGAGTATTAAAGAGAGATTGGGAAAGGAACTGATAGGGAAAATGTTTCCATCTTGTGAAGGCCTGATGATATGGATATGAGGAACAAGATATTGGACTAACAGCAAGCTCCCGTCGACGCGGACGACGGGATGCATCCTGCACTCCAGTACTATAGCTTCCTAATCGCTGGATTACCGCGGGCGGCGAAAGGATGGTGCGCCGGCTCCGTGTGGGCGGGGCGATAACGAGAGGTGAGGCCTCCTGACCGCTTCGCCGCTGCCGTCCCTCACCCAACTCGTAGCTCCCTTTTGGCATCGCCGCGCGCTTCCGCCGCTCGCATTTTCTTTTTCTTGCACCCTTTACAGCTTCATCTTGCATTCAGTAGTGCCACTTTCAATTTACCATACCTACACATACCAGATTTGACATCTGCCTTGTGAAAAATTCTATATATCTACAAAGTGCAGATTCTGTCTGTACAGCCAAGCTTGGTATATACCTCTACAAATACACCATAAATTCGACAACATGTCAAGCGATCGTGGGCCAAGGTGCCCAAGTGAAGATGCACCAAGCATATGGCTCTCATCTGGTGTTGCACAAGTCCTTCATTTGCCCTTCCAACTCGGTTACACGGCCTTCCAATTGAGCTACACGATCGTGCAACTCCGCGTTTTCCGCCTCAAGTGATGTGAGTCGCGCGCGATCAGTATCGCTCCTTGTGGTCAGTAACGCGCCCGGCCCGCCTGCGTCGCTTGCGTCCGATTGTGGTACAAACTCGTCGGACTTATGGGCCTCTTTCTTCAGCGCAAAGGAGCACTTCACCCGTTTCTGTTTGCACCACTGACAAGCGTTGATACGAGAGTCTAAGCGGCGGTCACGGTAACACTGCCTGTTGCTTGATTCACAAGTTCGGCAGCCTGACAAAGCGGTGAGTTTCACACACAGGACAGCGTGTACAACGTACTCCGGCCCTCGGGCACCTCCTCCCATGGAATGGAATCGCCCCGCTTCGCCGGCTCGCGGCGGTCTCCGCCCATCGTGTCGCCTTCGGGCTTCTTGCGCTTCTTGTCTGGACGCTCTGCTGCATGGCTGGGTATTTCAACGTACGACATTACCAGGCGAACCTTGCCCTTACCAGATGCAGGCGGAGTGGTGGTCGGAGGGGCCAGCGTGGAGGGTCCGGCCACGTTTTCTCGATTGACGCGAGAGCGGCTAGCGGGCGGCGACGGGCGAGGAGTCCGCACTCCGGAGGTGCTTGTTACCGTCGCCCGCGGGCATAACCGAATGAGTGTGTCCTCCTCTTCCTCATAACGCTTCGCCCAATGCAACCAAGCCCGTTCCTGCTCACCGCGCGCGACCAAAAGTGCCTCATGGGCATCCCGTATCTTCAGGCAATCTTCTACAAACGTGTTCATCGTCGCTTCGAGATTGGGGTCATCGTCTGGGGGTGGGGCGGGGTAGTCGGCGTCGGGGACAGGAGGAGGGAACGGCGGCTGGTTGCCAATTTTGCGGAGGATCTCCTGCTTATCGAACGTGCGCGTACGGAAGGGAATGTCATAGCCACCGGGCACCTCGGACGCAGTGTAATCGGAAGCGGAGTTCAACATCGGACAGTTGGGGGGTCGGATGGGTAGACTTGAGATTTTGACTAGACCCGGTTATATATGGTTTTGCGCTGCCGTTAATGTTTACGTCACCAGGGTAAAGGGTTGCCACGGAACAATAATGCGGAACATTACAGAACGGCCTCAGGACCCAAATATGGATATACACACGACCCCATCTGGGAAAGGACACCGCTCCGCCTGCATTTTGACCCTCCATTCATACCTCTCAGGACACGGGGCAGGCGACGGAAGACAAGAAACCCCGCAGCCGATAACCGCCGGCTATTCAAACACGTTTTCGTTCTGTTCTCACGCCACTGCAAGCGACCCTTGTGTGCTGGCCCAGGCGGCCATCCAGCGTCTCAACGGGCAATGGAAGCGTCCTGCCGGCTCCAATCCGAACGAGAATCATCCCCATCTGCTCGCGTGCACTTTCATATAACGCGGCGGGCCTTATACCATGCCGTCAACAAAGGCGGTGCGCGATAAAAAATGGGATTTATTCTACAACTCTGATGACGGCTTGGTACGCCTGTCCAGTGACACTGTCAGACTCGTTACCGGTTACCGTTCATCCCTCTGCTCCTGCCCACATCCTGTCTCTGGCAACTTTACAAGTTCCGCCTGCAAGGGATTGGTCAATTGCCTGGGGAACCATGCTGAATCCCTCCAGTCGATGTGCCCGGTCATGCGGAGCTTGTCGCTGTTAAGCACATGGCACTACGTTGATTGCTCTGTGGGCCGCTTGACCGTCGCCCGAGGTCACCGGCAGCGATACACGTGACGTCGCTGGCTCCCGCTGGAACGCATCATGCCAGGTCGTCGCGTGTGGCGAGACGGAGCCACATCTTCAACGCCTCGCTTGGTGCCCGCCTGCACACGTGGGCTTTTACGACCAGGTCGAGATGAGACCGGCCGAGCCTGTGGAGAGCGAGTTGGCGCGGTCTGCACCAGTTTGCTCACGTGCAAATTCGGAAAGGAAAACGTGACGCTTACGTAAGTATGGCTGTGTCTGGGCATATAAAGGGTCGTAGAATCGACATCAGCCTTTCTAACCCCCCCAAGATTGTGCCTTGATCCTACCACCTAACCCTAAGCTAAGGGCCTCGATGCCGCTCCCATCGGACTTTGCAGTGTCGCCCGTACCTTCCGACCTCAACAATTTCATCCCGCCATGGGGCGTCAGGAGTTTCGCCGCTCCCGAGGTTCTTGCCCTTCAAAGCACACCACGACCGGAATACCCTCCCCTTCCTCATCTTCTCCCCGTTCCCACGTTACCTACCCCGGTAGATCCAAATTTCAAAGAGGTCGCGACCGCTCGAACGTCAGTAATCACTTCCAACAGGGTCAAGGAGGAAGACTTTCAGAATGCTGTCCAAAAGTGGACGTTGTGGCACAGGACGTACGAGGAGAACGAAGACAAACTCCTTCGAGAATGGATTGCGCAGCAGCGGAGCGAGCGATCCGATCAAGCGACGGGGCGGCCCCCGATGGGAGCGTCGCGCGCGCCAAGTAGGAGGGTCCGTAGATATGGACGCGGTGGGACCCGTGGAGCCGGACGCGGTAGTGCTGGATCGCCGAGGAAGCCCAGCAAAGTCGCCGCCGGTCTGTCCTCCCTTTCCACCTGCCATTGATACTGACACTGCCCACAGGGAAGAAACGCGAACGCGTTGACGATTCCTCTCCCTCTCCCTCTCCCTCTCCCTCTCCCTCCCCGCCCACATCCCGGCGGCGCACGGATCTGGATGTGTTTCCACTGTGGCAAGGCGCGAACCAAGGCAAGTATTCTCGCACTTGGATCCCTCTTTCCTCAACTCATGAATATGCCAGCGTGCGATCAGTGTGCGGAGGAAAAAGCCATTTGCGACGTGGCCACGTTCTTGCCCCAACGAGAAGGCAAGTCCTGCAAGCGCTGCGCGGAGAACCACCTTCCTTGCTCTTTCGTCCAGGAACGCCGAAAGGCCACACCCGTGGCGACAAGGCCTGTTGAGGTCATCGACCTCCTAGACGACGACGAGCCACCTATGCCTTCTGGATCCAAGGGCAAGGCACCCGAGAACGCCTTCCCTCCCATCGATCCGTCGGAGAACGCGACGCTCATTCATTTCCTTACCAAGGAATTCGCCGCAGTGAACAGAGCCAATGAGGCGTTGAGCAAGGCCAACGCGCAGTTACGGAACGAGGTCAAGGAGCTGCGGCAAGAGGTGGCCGCAATCTCGGCAGGTATGCACGAACTCACCGACGATCACATATGCATCGAACGACGCCTGAAGCTGAGCCACGCCAAACTCGATTACGTTTACAACAGTTGTCTCGAAGTTGAGCGGGAACAGTCAACGCTCAAGTCAACGCTCGACGACGGCGGCGACGACGACGCGCAAGAAGACCACGAAGACTCGACTAGCAGTCAAGACGGTTCGGGCGACACAGACGAGGGGTCCGCTGACGAAGCAGATAAGAAGTCGGTCGAGGGAGGTACTCAAGCTTAAAAAATCGACGACGCCGCCGCGTACAATCGCGCATAGTTTGACGCAGTGCATGTCACTTAGACACCTCTGAACTCTGAATGTTGAATGTGTAACATCTTGTTGGGCCTATGACGCATACTTGGCTACATTCTTTACAAGCGAGAGAGAGAGAGAAAAACTCATCTCTCAAACGATCGGCTGTAAGTATGAGCTTTTTTTTTTTTTTTTTTTTTTTTTTTCAAGTATCCATCACCCGGGCCGCCGGACTCTCTTAGTAAGACCCTCTTCCTCATCACACTTCGCTGATTTCTACTACACCCTGGTGTCTCGCGCGCGCGCTCAGAAGCGTCGCATGAGTGTCATTGTCAGTCAGGGCAAGCGGGGTCGGCCGCAGGCGGCCGTATGCCGATCATGTGCTTGTTGAACGTGCGCGTGCGCACAGCGGTGTCCTCGGACGCGCCATACTCGGAGGCGGACTTAACCTTGGCAAAGCTGGGGTTGCGGTTGCCATCAATGTTGACGTCACCAGGGTCGAAGGTTGGCCACGTAACAACGGGGTTTCCTAATGCGGACCACATTACGTAACGACCTGAAGGCCAAGATATATATATGGCCGGTCCATTGTCCATCAATGTGAAAACCATCATGACCCCCAATTCTAGCATCATGACCCCATCGGATTACGAGCCTCGCCCAACTTCCATTGATTGGAAAGGACACCGCGCCGCCTATACTGACCCTCTCCGCTCCCATGACGTGCCAACAATCCTCGCCAAGCTTGATACTCCGACGCCACCCACTTGGCACGATCCGCCGGTCAAACCACAGCCACCGGCCGCCAACCCAAGTCGCGCGGAATTCTCCTCGTGGAACAACAGCATGAACGAGTACTTCGACGCCCAAGACGCTTGGGAGAAGCACCGGGCAGATTGGGTCAACTTTCGGATTGCCTACGAAGATGCGGAAGACGAGCACCTCAAGGAGTGGGTTCAGTTCAAGGAAGCCGAGGCCGAGGTTGCGCGGCGGGCGGCGGAGGACGCGAGGCGAGCAGCAGAAGATCATATGGCGAAGGAGGCGCTCGTTCAGGCGCTTCGTCAGGCGATGGGACCCGCGGAGACCCCGCAAGTGCCCGTAGCTGAGGGCCCTGACCGTTCCAACAGTGCGTCCCCTGCCCTCTTTTTGCTTCCCCATTCTCACCACCTTCAGGTAAGCGCCACGCGTCCCCTAGTGCAAGCGGTCCTCCGCCGTCCAAACGCCCAAGGGTTCAATCACCTCTGTGGGTCTCCGTCCACAGAACTGAGGGTCAGTGTCCATCCCTTGCCTTGCCAATGTTTGATCTGTCTGACTTTTTCAGTATGCGACGGGTGCCTCCTCAATGACTTCGACTGCAAGCGTCGCGCCGGCGCCGACCCTGCGTCCGCATGCAACCGATGCAATGCACATGACTTGAAATGTCGCTGGCCCAAAAAACGACCCGCAACGGCGTCCTCCACACGTACATCGCCGCTCCAACCCGACTTGACTGGACCTCTCAACATGCGTCTTGGCGTGCTTACCCGCCGAGTCATCTGGTTGAGTGACTTGACTCGCAGAATCGCAAAGTCCCAAGGGCTGGACGTTTCGTCGGACGAGGATTAATACGCCGCCCCCCGGCCATTTTTGTATGTAGATACTGCGTGATGTACGATTTTTCATAATGGACTACTACTGGTTTGACACGCGTTGAGCAACGGTCACCACCACCTCTGGCTCTGTGCCTCCATATTGAGACCAATTGTGAGTGGTGGCATGGTTGGAAGCAACCCAAGTTTAGGCGGCGACGCGAGGAAGAGGCGTGACACGCGAAGGAGGCGGCGCGAGCGGAACAGGCGACGCAGGCGGAGCAGGCGGAACACCCCGACGACCGTGAGGCCAATCAAGTCCCGGCGGCGCAGGCGCTTGGTCGTCCATGGGTACCTCACATCTACGAAGACCATTGCCAGACGTCGTATTGCACTCCCATTTGTTATGACAATTGTACACAACTACATATCTGAAAAAAAGCGTCCGATTCCTATTACATTCCAACAAAAAAAAACAACAATTTGCATCACTAAACAAATCTCCGCGATCTGCCTGAATGACTCAGAACACGACAAATACCGATCAAACGCAAACACGCACCGCTCAACACAAATCGAGTTCGACGGGTGTCCAAGGCGCTCCTGTCGAGGTGGCCTTGGACCAAGCGTCGTCCGCCTGATTCACGATCTGCTTGTACACTTCTTGCGCCCGGGAATGCCCAAGGAGACCCCGCAGCGCGTACTGGACCGTGGTGTGAAGATCCGTCAAATGCCCACAACTGACCATGTCCTCGCCTTGCGCTGGGAACATGTCGGACACCATTGCTTGCGCTGAACCGAGATCCAAACCCCTCACCACTCTCACCACACATAGCACCACCGGCCGCCCGACTTGACTGAAGCTGTAGACAGGTGTGCTGGCCGTAAAGTTGGCCAGGATTGGCAGGGAAGGGTCGCGGTGGGTTGAGAAGGACAACCGGGAAAGCTGTAGATTTCCCCGGTGATACAGAGTGATGATCAGTTTCGGTCCAGAGGGGTCCAATGCGGTAGTCTCAGTCGCTCTGACGAGAGCATAAACCGAGTCCTCTTCGAAACGGAGCTCGAGCTTGGGGGTTGTCGAGTTTGCCAACGCCATGATTGGGGATCTGTTGGGGATGGGTGATCAATCAGCCAGGAGGGTTGGTTTTATTTGAAACACTTGAGCGAGTTTAATAGTTTAATTGACAGCTCATGTGAACGATTAATCCATTTTTGGACTGTACGGAGATGACGTGGCAGTGCAAAAGTTCACATCTTACACTTGAACCATCACCTTCCCATGGTAAGAGGATAACACCGATTTGACTGGTTTGTGTCTAACAAAGCACTGGAGATGCTTGACAGGATCATTAGGATACTTCACCAGGCTCCTGCCATGATTCACTATCGATTCCTGCGTTTTAAGCTCTGGCTCTACTTCCTGTGCACGCGCCGACATCATGAGCTGGCACCCAATACCCGTATGTTCCGTTTTGGGGTTCCCCTTGTGCTCAAGAAAACGGAAAGGCTGTTCAGCACCGAGGCCGACGCACTTTGCCTTCTCAATCGAGCTCTCCCACGATCACCGTTCATTCCCAGATTGGTCGACTCTTTCCAAATCGAGGATGGAACATGGACGGTCATGACGAAACTGCCGGGGCGCATGCTGATTGAAGTCGAAGAGGAGAAGCCGCTCACGGTCAATGAGGCTGCACTTCTGGTCGAGGATGTTGGAACGGTTGTTGAGCAGCTGTGGAACATTCCGCAGCCTAAGGGACATGAAGGGCAGGTGATGCTCAGCGCTAGCGGTGACGGGCTGCCGCACCCGGAAACGCGGTACCACGACGCGCACCCGCCGATCATAAAGGGACCGTTTCCGGACACGTGGTCGTTCTATAAGAGTGTCATATACATCAAACATATCGGGCGCGAAGAAGTGTCAGCCGAGATTCGAGGGGCCATCGTGGCTGATAAGATGGGGTGGGTGCACACTGATCTCAAGATGCAAAATGTGCTGGTGGACGACAAGCGTCGGTTAACGGGCATCATAGACTGGGAGGATTCGGGATGGTTCCCCAGGCATTGGCAGCTCTACACGTTGCGCCTGAAAAGGATTGGGCAGAGACAAGGGATGTGGCGAGAGCACTGGGATGAAAGGTACAGGTTTGACAGTGTCACCGAACAAGCATACCAGGCTTCATGCAAGGTCGTAGAATATGTTCCGTAATGGCAAGATCAATGTGTACATGCGTACAGTGCACGAGAAGTGCAACATCGACCTACTGATAGCGCTTTCATGATGGACAAGGCGCATTCTAAGCTCCAAGCTGAAAGGTAATTAGTGAGCAAAGGGCAAAGAGTTATCTAAGTTATGAGTACTGTAGGTCATCAGAAGCCGACCAGGTGGCATGGGTGGGTGAGGTAGGAGACGTCGTCCCGGACAGAAGGGACGGGCGGGCGGCGAGAGGCGATGGCGCCGGAGATCGATAGATAGATAGATAGGTAAGCGAGGCGGTCGGAGGCAGCGTAAGGCGACGCGACGGAAGCGCAGACAGGACATGAGAGGTACGTCGCGACGCAGACTCCACGCTCCTAGCCTGGAGGCCCACTCCTCGAGGAGCTTGTCTTCCGCATCGTCGTAAGCGACGCGGTATTTCGCCAAATCTGCCAGGTGCTTTTCCCAAACATCAAGTGCTCATAGGGCGGTTGCAGAATAAAATTTGCGCGAGACTCAGGTTCGGTATAATATGTATAAAGCAAAGTGTGCTGTCTGTAAGCAAAAACGCCGGTCAACACCCAGGGGGCGGGCGGGCGGGCGGGCGGCATCAGGATTTCCCCACAGCACTTTCGATTTCGACTCACTTTCATCCAGTTCCACACTTAATTCTGGCCATTCTAACCTTTCCAATACAATGATTTGGTCATACAATAAAACTATATAAGATTGATTTTTTGTTGCTACTGTGTAGACTCCCACAATTTGTGATTGTTGATGAAAAAGTTCAGGAAAGTGGAAAGTGGGGAGGAAGGGATCGAAACTGTTGAAAGTGAGACACTGAAAGCTGGTCTACTAGTGTCCTAATGTACAGAAAACATCGATTTGATGTAGTGAAAAGTTAGGAAAGTTGTGGAAAGTGGGGAGCAAGACGGTGATTTCGTGATGGCGGCAGCCCCCGCAGGCTAAGATGCTTGGTCTGGGTGCTCGCGGTCTTCGTGCCCAGAACGCTCTGGGTCGTCGTCAGAGCGGGTGTTCCTGGAGCTGTCATCGGGGACCTCGTCCTCGTCCTCGTTATCTCTGTAGCATTGGTGGTAGATGTAGCCAATCTTGGCATGGTCCAACTTGACACGGCGTTCGATGCATACGTGATCGTCGGCGAGGTGGAGCATGGTATCGGTGACTGCGGCCAGCTCTTCCCGCAAGGCCCTGAGCTCGTTGGACAAGTCTGCATTGTCCTTGGTCAAGGTGTCATAGGCTTTGTGGAAGGTGGCGAATTGGGTGGAGAGGAAGTGAAAGAGGGTCGGGTCATTGGTGTAGGGGACGGGAGCTTGGTTGTGAGTGGGACCGTCGGGTGGGTTGGCTAAGGCCTCCGGTGTGTTTCGGTCGGGGTCCAGCGCGTTGCCCTTGGATGCAGAAGCCAGAGGGGGTTCGTTGTGGTCGTTGTGGTGTGGGAGGCTAGTCGACTCGGCAGGCGGTGTGGACAAGGGTGTGGGTTTAGGGGGTTGGGTCACGAAAGAGCAGTCAATGAGAGACTGCGCGCAGGGCTTGCAAGGGCTGGGGTTAAGTAGAGGAAAAAAGGACTGGATGTGGCAAAGAATTTGTTTGTTGGTGCACTGGTCGCATGCTGGAATTATCATGAGTGGAGAGTAGGAGGGTTGAAGAGGAGAAGACACTTGCGTTTGGCAGGTTGTTGGGACGGCTGGAAAAGGACATCAGGTGTGCGGTGGCGGGACGGAGACGGAGGAGAAGATGGGGGGTCGTCAAGACGAGCGGGTTTGGTCCCTGATTGGCAAGTGTGAGCATGGAATGTGGGGTGGAAGGAAGGCAGATACCGGCGGGGACAATGGTGGGGGAACTTTGGGGGGCTCCGAGTGGACTGGGTGGGACAGCGCTGTCCGGCACAAGGGGTGCGGGGGGGTCGGGGCTGTCAGCAGGGCTCTCTGGGGCGGTTGGAGGGGGGCGCGGGGATTGATGGGAATGGTGGCTCTGTTCATTCGCAATCCAGTCTCGCAAGAGGTTGTCTTCGGTCTGTTCGTAGGACCTGTGCCACAATGTCCAGTGTTGCAAAGCGTTGTTGAAGTTTTGTTCGTTCGCCCTGTTCTGAGCGACCAAGAGGGTTCGAGCGAGGGCGCGGTCCTTGAAATCTGGTTGTTCCGGTGTTGGTAACGCGGGAAGGGGGAGAAGATCAGGCTGGTGAGGGTATTGAGGTCTTGGGGTAGTGAGGAAGGCAAGAACTTTGGGGACAGCAAAACTCCTGAGGGACCAAGGCGGGATGCGGTTTTCGAGCTCGGAAGGTGGGGGCGAGACGTGAAAGTCGGATGGGATCTGCATGACTTAGGGTTAGGGTTATGGATCTGAAAATTTGGGGGAGGGGGTTAGGGGTTAGGGGTTAGGGGTTAGGGGTTAGGGGTTAGGGGTTAGGGGTTAGGGGTTAGGGGTTAGGGGTTAGGGGTTAGGGGTTAGGGGTTAGGGGTTAGGGGTTAGGGGTTAGGGGTTAGGGGTTAGGGGTT